>CAJHQP010007071.1:0-34326 GCA_905132765.1 Moricandia arvensis | reverse complement strand
AGCTTTTTGTGTATCATTCTAGTAATTTCTCTTTTATTAATTAATAAAATTTCACCACAAATAACATTCAGAATCAGTTTACTATATATACATACTTTTAAATATTGTGAATAGGACACACACAAAATAATTAAAATAAGAAAGTTAAAAGAATAATTATAAATAATGGAGCCTAAGACACTCTTCATAACATTTTTCATAATCACCACTTTAATATCATTTGCGTATCCAAGTATGGGCCGAGGAAGATGTTGACGACAAACCATTGGTAAATCCAGGTCATGAGATGGATGGCAGTGAAGCGATATCACCAGCTTCACAAGATTACAATATTTATATGCTCGAGAACCTCCCACCAAAACTTATAACGTATTTAGGAAACTGCATGGACAAGATGGGAGATGGGAGAAATAAATGTAATGAAGATGTTATTGAAGAGATTCTTACGAAGAATCCTGTTTCTAGAGAGTGTTGTCAGAAGGTTGTAAATGCTGGAAGAGAATGCTACATGGAGATTAGAGGAAACTGATGTTTCGATTTTATCAACTCAAACGCTTTGCCTCTCAAGTTTCTTTCAGAACTAATGAGGTTTGGGATAGATGTTCTGCTGAAACTAAAAATCCTATATCATTGCACGATTAGATTCTCTTGATTGAACATTTGTTATAATATACTTGTTTATTATATGATGTATTATAAAATAATGGTGGTTATACTATTCTAACTACATATAAAATAAAATAAAATTTCATCAGCTCATTCTACTCTGGCCATGATTGTTTTCTGGAGTTCTAGAGGAGAATGATCATGGTGGATTGTTCAAGTTGATGCACTGCCCAAGCAGTCTTCATATACTTTTAGGACCCTCATCAAAAGAGGTACAATTCTTTGCAGCTGGTGGTTGCTGAAAGAAAACTGTATCATCCGCAAACAATAAGTGGTTTACAAAAGGGCTTTTGCGAGCTACCCTTAGTCCTTTAAACTGACCTTGCTGCTGTTCTCTTAAGAAAAGTCCCGTGAGTACCTCAGATCAGAGAATGAACAGGAAACGGGGACAAGGGGTATCCTTTCCCGAGTCCCATGTTCGGGTGGCACTCTTCCATAGGGTGCTCCGTTGATGAGATATGAGTAGGACACTGTGGTTGACACATTCCATCACCCAGATAATCCAGACTGGATCAAATCCTAACTTCTAGAGCACCTTTTCAAGGAAAGCCCATTTAATTCGATCATAAGCGTTGCTCATGTCGGTTTTTACCCACCATTGAGAAAAATTTTGATGCCTTGATATATCAGATAGTGTAGAGTCTCTTGAGTGATTATAATGTTGTCGGTGATTGCATCGACCTGGGAAAAAAAGATTGACTTATGCTAGAGATGTTGGTGTCAAGAAATTTCTGTAAACAAAGGGTTAGGATTTTGCAAAGAGCTATAGGACGATACTCCGAAGGGCTCTTGGGCCCGGCAATCTTTGGGGCAGACAAATGTGTGTTTCATTGATCCTTCTGTCCATTTTTCTTGTTGCAGAAAAAACACTCCAGACATCCAGGCTGATAAAGGATTTTTGCTAATTCCTAATTAAAGTAATATAAAGGATATCAATCCAATCCTAAGTGATCATGATGCAATGAGAATACAAGTGAAGTGTTTAATCTAAGTGCATTCAGTGAAGTTGAGATGATTTTAAACAAGTAACAAGAACTAAACAAGCAAGTAATTATCTTTATGTATGAGTGACATTAAGTAAAAATCACTTAAAATTTTTCTCTTTTAATTTTTAATATATAGTTTGAAAAATTGAAATAGTAAAAATCACTTAAAAATTATCATCGTTCGATTTCTCTCATCTCTCTATGCAACAACTCAGACTTGATCCTCGTTCTCCTGTTCCAGTGAGTTCTTAGCACTTTGATCTTCTGTAAACCGTTCGGGTTTGGATTTGGAGGGTATGTTTCATGACCTCTTTTCCATTTAGCTGCGAGATCTTCCCATCTTTGGGTGGAAGGAATCCTACTTCCGCTTTGCGTTTGGATTGGTTCAACTTTGCTCTTTATCTTTTTGTGGTTCCCGTTATGCTTTTAGCTGGTTTGATCCTTTATGTTTAGATTTCCAATTTTGAATCATTCTTGTGTGGTGTTTATGCTTGTCATTTTAAACAACTAATAACTATAGAAACAATTAATATCAGTTTTTATTTTTTAAGTTATCTTCTTATGTGTTGTTTCTATAGTTATTCTTGTGTGGTGTTTCTATAGTTATTCTTGTGTGGTATTTCTATGTTTGGAAACTAAGTTATTGTTAATATTATTTAATTTTATTTTTATTTTAGTTATATTTGAAAATTAATAACTATAGAAAATAATAAATGTTTATGAAAACAAACAGAAAATTATGGAAAGAGTATATGTTTCATTGATTTTTTTTATCAATTATGTAATTTATAAACTATAGAAAAGTTTACTGTAATTTTTTTGCAAGAATGATTGAGAATTTGAGATGTATGTACCAAAATTTAAATATTTAGAAAATGTAAATATATGTATATTTATGTGTACGTAATGATTGAGATATTTTATATTTTTGAAACGGATATAATAAGTGTTTGATAACAAGCCATTTGACACTGAGTGTTATATTTATGTCAATGAAAAATAAATAATAAAAAAAAATTAAAATAAAACATAATTACAATATAACTGCTTTCTTATGTTTTATTGCAAACCAAAATCTATTTTTTTCAAAGTTGGAAAATAAACATATAAAAACAAAAAAAATCATTACTATATCAAAAATAAACTTAATCAAGTTGAATTAAAAATTGCAATCACTAAATTTTCAATATTTTCATTTGAAACAAAATAAAAGGATTTAAATTAGTCATACTTTATATTTTTAGAAGTACTAAAATATTTTAAAATTAAATATATTAAATTTAATTTTATAAAATTACATAACAAAAACGAAAATTTTAAACTTTAAAAATTTAAATGATAAAACATATACATTTAAATTTTGAAATATATATATTATATAGTATCCGCGAAATCGCGAGTAACCACTTAGTTTTGATAAATTTACTAGATTGCCAGACAATATAATTTATTTGAGTGATAAAAAATAATTGTACGATTTTGTTTAACAAGATTCTTGTGCACTTACGTTTTATATTTGATAAACTAAAAAAACTAAGCCAAACAAACCAAGATATCATTTTGGAGTTAGGAGAAAGAATGAGTTCATGAAAATTTTATTTTATTTTATATATCATTAGAATAGTATAACCACCCATTATTTTATAATACACCATATAATAAACCAGGAAATTATAACAAATGTTTCAATCAATAGAATCTAATCAGGCAATGATATAGGATTTTAAGCTTCAGCAGAACATCTATTCCAAACCTCATTAGTTCTGAAAGAAACTTTAGAGGCAAATTGTTTGAGTTGATAAAATCGAAACATCAGTTTCCTAATCTCCATGTAGCATTCTCTTCCAGCATTTACAACCTTCTGACAACACTCTCTAGAAACAGGCTTCTTCGTAAGAATCTCTTTAATAACATTTTCATTACATTTCTTACTCTCATCTCCCATCTTCTCCATGCAGTTTCCTAGATACGTTATCAGTGTTTGGTGGGAGGTTCTCGAGCATATAAATATTGTAATCTTGTGAAGCTGGTGATATCGCTTCTACTGCATCCATCTCACGACCTGGGTTGACCAATGGTTTTTCGTCAACATCTTCTCGGCCCATACTTGGATACGAAATGATACCAAAGTGGTGATTATGAAAAATGCCATGAAGACTATCTTAAGCTCCATTATGTATAATTATTCTTTGAACTTTCTTATTTTAATTATTTTGTGTTTGTCACAAAGATTTAAAATTATGTATATAGAGTAAACTGATTCTGAATGTTATTTGTGTTGAAATTTTATTAATTAATAAGAGAACGCAGTTGTTTTTCAACAATGTGATTCCCTTAGTTACTTTAGTTAGCTCTGTAATAGTAACATCTACAGATCATTTTAAATTCAGGTGTACGTTTCACGCATTGATTCCAATCAGTGTTCTAAAATTGGTCTAGATGGCGCCTAGTCGCCAAATCGGGTATGAACGAAGTGATTTTTCAAACCTATGTTAAAAAAAATCAGTTTAGGTTTTCAAAAAATCGGCCTAGGCGTCCGCCTAAACAATAATCATCTATAAGACGTCTAGCCACTGCCTAGCGATTTAGAAGATTGATTGTAACTATCTGAATCTTGGATTTATGCTTTGTGAAGACTTGTAGAAGAACATATATTGTTTGTACCATATTTACTTGGATTAAAATGTAATAATATACATTCTCAGATGATTTAAGACAGTAACATAGCATGGTTAGACCCAAAATATGATTACTTTAATTTTATAATATTTTAAGAAAAGATGATTTAATAAAAATAATGATTAATAAAAAGAATGCGTATTATTACTTTTTAATCAAAGGCAAGAAGGAAAATGGAAATATTTTTTAATAATGTACTATATTTCACATGCGATGATGGCAGATTTATTTTTCATTCTTATATGTTTTAATTTTTGAGTATGTCATCAAATTGATTGATTGTGTTCCTATTGCAGATTCATATATTTCTCAGTTTTGAGATTTGTGTGCCTTCAATGTATTTAGTTTTTGGAGTTTCTAATCTTTGAGATTATATTTTTTAAACCATGCTCTGATTTTTTTATTCATTTTATTTTGATAGTTAAACATTGAATATATAAAAAAAATTAGAGGTTAAGCATATTTTAGGTTTTATAAATTTAAATATGGTCATTTTCATTTGCAATTTCATTTGGGATTTTCTAAAACAAATATATGTTTCGCGCTGTGAGTGGTATATTTTTAATGAAAATATACATTAATATAATATGGTCTAATATTCTGTAGACAATTATAATTTCAAAACTGCATATTTGACGATTATATTATTTAAAATGATTTATATTATTAAATTATATTATTTGTTGTTATATGAAGTAATTTAAATTAATGTTTAATTTTTTGTTACAAAAATTAGGTAGTTTGTAAATGTTTATATGTAATAAAACTAGAGAGAAAGACCAAAATAGACCTTAAAAAGTTTTTATCCCCAAAATAGATTTCAATGAAAAAATGAACAAATAGACTTTATTAAAGAGTGTAAAATATATATATTTATACCCCTCGGGGAGGGGGGGGAGGGGGGGGGAGGGCGTTAGCTTTTGTTTTTCCTAAGCATTTCATAACCATTCTCTTGCAAAGCTCACAACTTTAGTACAGTGTTTCCCTCTCTGACTACTTGCCTCCGCTTCAAATAACAACTTGTTTCGTCCAACCAGATCTGGCACAGTATCCAGGGTGCAATTGGCCTGTTATTATTCCAGTTGGGGCAGGCATGTTCTTCCACAGCAGATTCAGCCATACATTCTTTAAATCTATCAATCTGCTATTCTCCATTGTCCATTGCAACACCGGGCAGCTCTCCATATCGCTTCTGCAAATGGACAGTGTAGGAAAAGATGATCTATAGATTCCAATGTACCATACCTCTTACATCGACCGTCCATTGTGATGTGCCTCGATACAATATCTCACCGAGGCAGGGCCGCGTTGAAACACCTTCCACAGGAACATTCTAATCTTGGTGAGGTATGTAGATTCAAACCCCCTTAACCATTCCAAATTTGCTTATTATCCATCAATGTTCCTCTCCTCTGTTTCTTTGTATGGGCGGTGTGATTCCCGACTTAGTTGTTGTAGTCTCCGGATGGTGTACTCAGCCATATCAGTTTTCAGGGGCTCCAATTTGCTTGGCTTAATTGTCTTAATAATGCTTGCCCATTGCGGATCTGGCTAAAGAGTATTATATTAACTAGAAAAACTATTTAAACTTTAGCGTTTAATTTTGATGAATTAGGGTTTGGAATATAGTATTGGAGATTCGGATTTATTATTTGAGATTTGTTTTGGCAGAGATATTTGTGTTTAATTTTAAGATTTGAAGTTAAAGTATGAAAAAATTTGTGAAACTGGTGCTAATTTATATTAAAATATGAATTTTCTATATGCCCAATACCGATGGTAACTATGTAATGAACTGTTTTCTTGTAGTGACATATTGATGGCATTCAGAATGGTTCATAAAAGTTATTATATGCTTAGGACTTTCCTTTATGATAATTTGAGATTTGTAAGTCCTAACAGTAATTGCTAGTTGGTATGTTGTTGTTTGTCCGGGTAAGAAAATTACGATAAACCAAGATTTTGTTTGAGAGGTGAGATTTTTTTCTCTCTCTTCATCCGGCTACTCTCCTTCTCGTTGAAACCCTTGATTTCTTGCTCCCGTGACAGGCGATGAGCTCCGCTCTTTTGTCCTTCATAGTTTCCAGAAGACTGGTTGATTTGTCGCGTTCTAGTGCACTACCTTGTGTCTGAAGTTGGAATCTTTAGACTATGTTCTCGTGTGATGAAGGGACCGGAGTCAAGTGCCAAAATCTTCACTTGCTTTCGCGCGTCACTTGTGTGCTTTTTCTGCTAGCTTCTCCTCCTTGGTTATGATTTCCAGAGAGCCGCCTGTCGCTTCCGGAGTTGTACGGCGTCTGAAGTGGACTCTGAAGATCTCTTAGAACAAAGGATAATAAGAACAACTATTTCTTATGCTTTAGAAACTCTCAAACTAAAGCTCTCAAGTAGCTCTTAGATACTCTTATGGAACACCTCTCCATGAGACCTATATTTATAGTGAAAGACAATTCCCTTTAACATGTGGGATATGGAAAAACACAAACCTAATCTAATAGAAACTTCATTTCCTATTCTAGATTTCCTTTTGTGTTTATCTCTTAACATATTAAACATCTTGTTTCTCTTTGATCTCTTATGGAACACCTCTCCATGAGACCTATATTTATAGTGAAAAGACAATTCCCTTACATGTGGGATATGGAAAACACAAACTTAATCTAATAGAAAACTCCATTTTCCTATTCTAGATTTTCTTTTTGTGTTTATCTCTTAACATATTAAACATCTAATAATATGTTAAGTTTCCACAAAGCTTGGGAACTACTCAACAATCACCCCCTTAATTCCAACTTGAATTAGGAGACCAATTTCTTGAACTCCGATTAAGCTCCTCATTTGCTTGAACTTAATCTTGTAATGGCTTGGGTTAGGATGTCGGCCTTCTGCTCAACACCCGGCGTTTGCATGTATCGACTTAGAACACCAACTGTGTAACACACACCTAGTCTTGTGTGAAGTAGATACCCCAAACATCCTATGCTTCTTTTGCATTTTGTAGCATTTATCTCTGGTTCATCTCTAACCTTGAGATCTTTGAACTCAACTCCATTGATACGTGGATCGTGTTACACACTTCCGTCTTTGTGTCACACATGATTCCTTGAGCATAACTCTCCTCATTATCTTGATTTCCTCTGCTCCTTGAATCTTGTAGATCCACTTTAACTTATAGGTTCAATACCAAGCGGTTATTCACAAGCTCCCATGTCTTGTTTCTTGTGATAAACTCCAACTCGGCTACAATCTCTTCAACCCATAAGTAGTTTGACATCTTCGACTCAGCTGAGGTAAACTCTCCTCCTCTATCGGTGCAAGCTAGATTGAACTTACATAAGGCAAACTCTCCTCCTCTATCGGTGTGAAGTCTTTTGAACCGATAAATGCCTCAGGAATATTTGCTTGCGTTGGTGGTGTGATTCATCCACACAAATCTCCATGCAATAATTCCAGTAGCTTTGATGTACGAACCATGGCCTTAGTCGAAAATGCATCTCTGATTTTCTTCCCTGCGAGACTTGTGTTACACACGCCTTCTTCATGTGTTACACACGGCATTCCTACGACCATCTCCTTATGTCTAATATGCTTCTCAGCTAGACATGTGTCACACACGCTTTCTTCGTGTGTACACTCAGCATTCTGTTGATTAACGTCTGAATTCTTGCCTTGTGATGTCTGGAGGGTTTGCCTTGTGATCAAGTATCTTCTTCTTCTTCTTCCTCATCTTGATTTATAGCTTCATGATCATCACCTTGACCAATACATTCTTCTATATCATCCTCATGTGGAAGCTTAAGCATACTTGGTTCACAATCTGCTTGGTTTGTTATAGACGACCAATCCCAATTTTTATTCTCGTTGAATATCATATCTCTACTCACCATTGCCTCTCCTGCAACTGGATCATAGAGTCTATAAGTTTTGGAACCCGGCTCAATTCCAAGATTGATCACACACTTTGATCTCTCATCTAACTTTTTTAGATGAGTCACACATAGTCTCGCATGTACTACACAACCGAATATCCTCAAGTACTCGATATTAGGTTTCTTGGTCATGAGACACTCGTATGAAACTTGATCCTCGTCTTGGATCAACTCCAACGTCTTTGTTGCACAGAAACATGGTCCTAGTTGGCATGAATGTCTTGTTTGCTTCACTGCTAGACATGTGTCACACACGCTTTCTTTGTGTGTTACACACGGCATTCCTAAAGACCATCTCTTTCTTTACCGTGTTTTGTTCTTCTATGATTTCTCCTAACGAGGCTTCCTTGGATGCTAGACTTGATATCTTCCCTGCAAATCCGTTTACGGTATCGCTATCATCCATCTTCAACCTGTCGGAATCCGTCATCGACGTCTCGAATCTTGCCTCCCTTACACGATCATCTCCATGGTGTCGTGACTGATGGCATTCCAGATCTCTTTCGATGTGGTTTGTTCTCCCACCTGGAGAATCAAATTATCGGACATAGATTATACAAAAGAGCTATTGCAACATCGCTCTTCTTTTGATCATCCGAACCAGGTTCTATTGTATCCCACACATCATGAACACAGAGTAACACCTTCATCCTCATCGACCAAACTGTGTAGTTGTCGAATCAATATCGGACATTGGATGGATGCGGATCCAAGGTCCTTCGTGCGTGGAGCCCTATTCACGTCAGCCATCTTGTGTCGTGAACTTCTTGCTTCACAGCTACCAGGATCGAAGCTTCAACTTAAGCTTAGATCAAAACTTTAACTTAAGCTCTGATACCAATTGAATGATCTCTTAGAACAAAGGATAATAAGAATAACTTTTCTTATTGCTTTAGAAACTCCTCAAAACTAAAGCTCTCAATGTTTCTCTTAGATCTCTTATGGAACACCTCTCCATGAGACCTATATTTATAGTGAAAGACAATTCCCTTTAACATGTGGGATATGGAAAACACAACCTAATCTAATAGAAAAACTTCATTTTCCTATTCTAGATTTCTTTTTGTGTTTATCTCTTAACATATTAAACATCTAATAATATGTTAAGTCTTCCACAAGCTTGGAATTACCCAACAGACTCCACCAGGTGATAACTGGGACCGGGGCCTTGTCAACCTTGCTTCACCTCTAGCTCTCTCGGAGTCGCCTTAGGGATAATTCTTGGTTCCTAGACTTATTCTCCGGCTGTTCTCTCTATTGTTTTGAAGCTCTTACTGCAGGCCTCCAGGCAATGAGATCAAGCATCAAACTACTGAAACAATTTTGCTGTATAGTTTCTTCGGTTTGCTAAGATTTAATCCTTTCCTTATGGTATTGGATTGAACTCTTTTGTGTGTGAAGTTTTTTATATGGGGCGCGCTTCTAAGGTGCCAATGCTTTAGATCAGCTAACTCTCTAGATCCATTAGAGATTAAATGACTACGACCAAAAGACTGTATGTATCTCCTTAGTCGTCATTATGCTAGAGTAACTAAATATTCACAGTACTTACACAATCTGTTCTTGAGTAATAGTCGCGAGAAGGAACATCATATTCTTTATTTAGAATATAGAGCAAGAATAAAGGAGTAAACAATCTAGGATCGATGACCTTCTACGTCAATAGAAAACCTCGAAATAGCACAAGAGTCTAGCAATCTGATCATATACACGACAATTACTGAATACAACACACGACATACATATACATAGATCATGGATATGCTTTTTTAGGCAGTTTCAACTGCTTTAGCTGAGCCTTGGTGCAGAAATTAGAACATGCGTTGGTGCATTGTGGCAACGCTCCATTCACAATTTCACTTTCATCTATAATTTACCGAACAACATTAGTAATAATGGATTATTCTCTATTCCAACAATCAAATAATTGTAATAATAATGAGCTTTTGTTTTACCGGAGTTCTGGAGAGTGTTTAAGGACCGCAACACGGAGGATGTACAACCCAACTTGCATTATTCATCGACAGCATCACCTTGAAACAAAATTTACTTGTATCAAAATCCTGATTCTACTTGTAAAAGATAAAACTTAATAAAACCACCAACGAAATAAATTACCAGAGTTTTCGAGAATGTCATGTGTATATCCAGGAGGACATGTCGTCCCAGAAATGATTTTGATCCACTGAGTTCTGAACATTGGGCCTAGATACTTGTTTCTTGTTTCTGGCAATGATGCTCGGGCAACAACTCTTTGCTCGACTTGGTTCTGCGCCATGACAAGACTCATTATGAGCACACTTAAATTACACTTTGCCTTCCATCTTTAGACTTTGTTTGGTACGTAAGAGAGAGAGAGAGAGAGAGAACTTAAAAGTATAACTTGTATTGATGAATTGGTGATGAAACAAGACTCGTTTAAATAGTAGTTGTTCTACAGCTTACCACCACGAACATCCTTTCACACCTTTATCACATGCATGCTCTACTAAACCTAATAAATTGACAGAAAGAAAGATGTGTACCCAGTAATTGGACAGAAAAGATGAGGCAGGGTCAAGCTACGTGTTTCTGGTTTTTTTTCTTTTAACTTAATTATGTGGAAATTATTTAGCTCAATGACTTATTATAATTGGCAAATGGTGAAAAAAAAACTGGGCATGAGGGTAATAAAAATGTCTTTAATGGCATTAATGAAAGGATTTATGAACATCTCACATCGATTACATGAGGTAAAGTTAAGCAGTATATATTAAATTCTTCAGAGGAATAGAAAGTTTCCCCGTGCACTCAACGGCCGGGCGGCTTGGGCAATTGTGACTCCAAGGGTGTACATTTTCTCCTTCTGGTGAAACGGTTATAGGGACATGTGGAAGGTGTACAAGAGCCTGACTCTCCCACGTTTTTTGGAATAAATCTGGCCCTGGATACTTGTTGGCTTTCAATCCTTAACAACAAAACCTAACTTAGTTGCATAATTATAAAAATCCAATAATGTTTTTTTTCAAATCGATATAAAATAATTTTGTTTAATCATAGCTTCAATTTATTGTTTAATTTTCTGTTAGGCCTGGAACGTATTATCCGGGATCCGGATTCGATCCGAGATCCCGTCCCGAATCCGCTCCGAAAAATAGGAAGTTTGATATATAGTATTTATACATAAAATATTTTTTGTAATATTATATTAAAACTTTACTAATATTATATGTCATATATAATATATTATTCCATAAATTTTGTATAAATATTTAATTTATGTTTTATTTTTAGATTTTAGATTTTTTTTTATTTTTAAAATATTTTTAAAATATTTTTTTTTATTTTTTTTAATTATTTTTACGGTCTGAGATCCGTATCCGGATATCCGCGGGTATCACAATATCTAGACGGATATCGAAGTCCGGATATCCAGAAGACACGGATCAGATCCGATACTAAAGTCACGGATCCGACAAATCCGGATCCGAATCCGGATATCCTAAAATACCCTGGATATCCGATCCGTTCCACCCCTAATTTCTCTGTAACCATATAATATTATTGATAAGCACCCAAAAGAAGGCTACTGGAAAAAAAAAGCTTAGAAGAATCATAAATTGTAACATCTCGATTTTAGTACATGTGGAACACTTAAAAGAATTGATTTGACTTATATGTCACAAAGTTGATTTACCTTTTCCGTTACACATCCGTTTAGAACTTCAGGGTTACGTGTGTGGGATGAAGTAGTGAAAGGATGGGTGACCTATCGAGAAGTGATTCGTGATACCGTGCTACTGAGGACAAAACACAGAGAAAGGTCAGGTCGGTCGAATGTTAGTGTTACCTTGGAACTGTAGATTATGGAACTGAATCAATCTCTTAGCATCCGAGAATATAAGTATATATAGTGTACAAGAGAACTAGGTAATAAGTATTTAATATTCCTACATTCTCTAACATATTCTTACACACCGCCTCTCAGATGGAGGTACTTTGTTCACTCCAATCTTGATATGGGCTCTTGGAATCGACGCGTGAACAAGAGATTTGTGAGTACGTCCCACTATTGCTCGTGTGTGGAGACATGAGTGACTCAAGGCTCCGGATTGGACGTTTTACGATAAAATGAAAGTTTAAGGGCAAGATTGCTTCATGCGTGAATGGAATACCGGGTTGGCACTTAGATAAGTAGCTCCCCATTATCAAATAAATCACCGTGTGGATGGTAACGTAGTCCCAAGTTCTGTCAAAAGTTTATAATCCCATCGAATTTTGATGGCGGTATTAGCGAGTGGTATCCCGCTTCAGTTAATGAACGTGCACACCAGATTGCTTCTTCAAAGACCAGGCAATTGGAGTTGTACCAAGATAGAGGATGTAGGCATTTGTTGAGACGAAATAATCGATGCCGCGGACCAGTCTGCAATCTGAGTATGCATGGAGAGTCATAGGTGATCGAGTAGAGAGAAAAATACCATGATACATGGTTCTTGCATGGTAGTGTAACACACGTTTCACTGCTTTCCAATGGAGGTCTGTAGGATAATGCATGAATTGGGATAATCGGTTAACCACAATAGGCGATGTCAGGTCGCGTAATGCCAAATATTGCAAGCTTCCTACAACATGTATGTACTTGCAATGGCGTCATCAGAAGAGATACAAAGAGAAGCGCTAGCTTGGGTCGAAGGAGCCATAGGTGTAGAGACTGTCTCTCGCCTCAAGCATATTGGTCTAACCAAGAAGATATTGGATATATTTTCTTGCATACGTGAAGACCATGAGATGTAACATGTAGCTTCAACTCCTAAGAAGTACCGTAGGTTTGTGGGTTCTTTGAGAGAAAATCTTGCTGCAAGAACTAGAACGAATCCATCAAGCAAGGGATGACTGCTACCAGTGACTATAATGTCGTTAAAATAGACTAAAAATGTAACAATATTATTGTCATGAATGTACATGAATACCGAGGTGTCAGCAACTGAATTTTGGCCATCCCATATGCGTCATACAGTCTTTAAGTTCTTGGTACCTCACGCTCAAGGAGCCCTGTTTGAGACACATACAAAGCTTTCTTGAGTCTGCATATATGGTGAGGACGATTTGGATCGAACGAAACGAGGATAGTTGGCTACATAAAATTCAGCGGTGAGAGTGCCTATGGAGAAACGCATTATGACATCAAGCTGTTTTATTTCAGTCACGAGTGACAGCGAGGTGCAGAACAAGTCGTATGGTGAGAGATTTGACCGAAATGGACTCAAAGTTTCTGCATAATCGAGTACATACTCTTGGTTGTCACCTCTTGCCACCCGCCGAGATTTGTATACTGTCAGAACAACCATTAGGCAAGTATTTTATCGTTTGAATCCATTTCGTTGGAATGACATTTTGCGCTGGATTCGGCGAACCAGTTCAAAAGTGTTATTGTGTATCTGGCGTTGTACTCGGCTCCAATAGATTCACGCCATCTGTCTCGCATGGCCTGGGCCACTGAGTTTGGGATTTTGGGTTCTGGAGTTGTCGTTTGTTATGATTGTATGGAAAGATTGTCTCCACGAATATAACATGATGTGACGTGTTAACAACGTCCAGTTGAGATATGAAGGCAAAGACACAGCACTTTGACTGATGAAATATCCAAGGAAGATGCACGGCAGGGATCTGCTATCAAGATTGTGCTGTGTATATGGACGCAGCCATAGGAAGACAAGCAGCGAACACACGAAGCTTGAGATAATTCAGTAGTTTGTTGAATAACGTCTGGAATGGCGACTTGTTATGAATGACTGGGATGGCATTCTAATTGATTAATTAGAAAGCAGTAGCAAGGAATATGTCCAGAAGGAAGGTGGCAGCGATACTTGATGTAATAGAGTCAAGATTGTCTCAAACGATGTGTCGATTCTTCCGTCTGCAATCCCATTGTGTTCTTGGTGTATGCGGTGGAGAATTGAGATGAGAGATGCTGTGAAAGAAAGGTATGAGCGCAATGCAAATGAACTTGCCTCCATTTTCTGAGTATGAATTGCGTATTTTGCCACGGAAATGAGTCTTCACTAAAATCTTGAAGGCAATGAAGGTTTCTTGATTTGAGACTTTTGTTTTTAGTGGATCGAACCAAGTATATCGGGTGTAATAATCAACAAGTATGAGATAGTATTTAAACTTTTCGAAGGAAATGATGGGTGAGGTCCAAACATCGTATAAATGTTTCAAGAGGATCTTTTGAGGTGATAGTGTTTGAATAAAAAGGAAGTTTATGAATTTTTTTAATGAAACAATGAGAAAAAGGTTTTTTGTTTGAGAAGAGAAATCGGTAAAGAAAAAGCTGAAACAAGAGATTGCAAATAGTAGAAGAAGGGTGTCCAAGCGAGAGTGCCAAGAGGACATAGATATTTTTTTGAGTGGGTGACGCGAAGAGGCAGATCGTATTTGCTGAAGTCACATGCCACTCGTACAGCTCGTCTCTAGTTCTGCCTTGGAGTATCGTACATCTGAACTGAGATCCTTCACCTAAAAATGAGCAGAAAAGAATTCAACCGACACATTATTAAGTGTTGCACAAAACAATACACATAGATGATGTTTTTATGTAAGTCAGGGACATAAAGAATATCATTTAAGTTAAAGGAAACGCGTAGGAGTTTTAAGAGAAGCAGAACCAGTATGCGAGATCGCAAAGGCTAGAACCATCAGCAATGGTGACTTCGTCTCCACCCGTGTATGGTTGATGAAGAGAAAGATTACTCAAATCAGTGTGAGATGATGTATTGCACCGCTATTGAGAATTCAGTTGTTTGGGTTATAAGCGATGTTGTGACCATATTTGCCTGATGGTTTGCGAGGAGTTTGAAGAAGGAGAGAGCTGGTGTTGATTGCTATTGTACGAGTTTGACTGACTCTGCAACTGAGAGCAGCATCTGGCGCTGTGCCCAAAGACTCTACAAATCTGACATTTTCCTTTCTTAACCTCTTGTAGGCTGGTCATTACGAGTAGAAAATTGTTGTTGTTGCCATGTCTGCTGGTTCTCTTGCCTATTTTGATTGCCACGACCTTGATTGTTGTGGTTGCAATGTCCATTGTTGTTTAAAGAACCTTGGTAGTTGACAACATTAGCAGTGATTGGAAGAACAGTCGGGGTAGTTTGTTTCGATGTTTCGATTTAATCTTTACTTCATGATTCAAGAGCTTTTCATGGATCTCAGTAAGAGAAGGTGTTGTGTCGCGCTCTAGATTTGATCCAGCACAACCTTGTACTCCTCGGGTAGTCTTTCTAACACATACTCAATTTGATCTTCAAAGTCACGACCTTTGCCGAGCAATGTCAAATTGATCAAAACGTGTAGTAAATCCTTGCATATAAGCGTCGATAGTCATGCTACCTTTCGTCCATGTCTTGATCTGCTGTCAAACTTGTTTGACATGAGCTCTGCTTGGCTTTAGCGTACGTAGCTGATAGGGTTTCCCAAATCTGCCTCAGTAGTTGTGGTAGTAGAGAGGACGGGTTGTATCGTGACAGTGATTGCACCTATCAAAGCGCTATAGATGAGCTTATCTTGTCTCTTCCAGAGGATGTACTCAGGGTTGGGTTGGACAACACCATCAACTATGATTGTCAGAAGAGGTATGACCATCGATTCATCAATGAATCCCGCAAGGTCATATCCATCGAGCATGGCATGTACCTGACGAATCCACATGAAGAAATTCGAAGCCATCAGTTTGGTAACATTCGTCATGTTCATGTTAAGAAGATTGGAAGCACCAGAAACAGTAATGGTTTTGGTAGATGACACCTGAGACGCCATGGAGTTTGAAAGGAAGAAGATGACTTTTAGGGTTTGACAGCTTAGAAAAAAAATTAAAAAATGAGGTATCGACGGCTCTGATACCATATAGATTATGGAACTGAATTAATCCTTAACATCCGAGAATATAACGTATATATAGTGTACAAGAGATACTAGGCAATAAGTATTTACTATTCTATCCTTCTTTATACATATTCTCTACAGGAATTGATGTCAACTTCGTGCTCATCCAAGTGTTTGAAGGTTTTCTCAAATCCAGCTAGCGCCTGCAACCTGATAGGTGTGCAGAATCAGTAAACAGATATATTGTTGGTTTATGATGTAGAGACACAAAAGATGTTCGTGGAATATTTATTTACCAGTGTAATGTTGACGATCATGTGTAGATTGTTTCCATCTCTCCGGAAACGAGCATGTGGTGCAGTTTTATTCGAAACTGCCAAAATGTAAAATAAAACGGTTAATACTCTGATCTTGAAGTCAAACTGCAATCAAGAATAAGAGAAACTTAGGGAAGAGGCTAACCTTAAGGTCACCATCGAGAATGGGTTCACCATCGAGAATGGGTTCACCATCTTCGTAGAAAGACACTTCCTGAAAGGAGATATCGATAAGCTCACAGGGAGTTTCAGAACTACAGTGATAGGTAGTATTTAAGGTTTACAATATAAAGGGTATAGAGTAAAGTTTAAAGGCTTACTTCTTCTCCTTTTATGAATTCTACATCATCTCATTCTTTTTTTCTCTTCCATCTTCTTAGTCTGATTTTAATTTCATTTGTTATCAATCTTCTTTAGATACTAGGTAATTTAAGGTTCTCCATTTTCTCTCTTTTTCGTTCTTGTTCTTCGAACTTTTCTAGTTGTTTGATTTCTTTGTTGATTTTGTTTTCTTCTAACTCGATTTCCTTTGAATCTTCAGATCTATATTGCTATGAAAAGAAAATGAAAATTCAGAATTATGACTAGTATACCAAGTTTATGATCGCAAAAGCAAATCATGACATTAATATTTAGGGTTTAAAGTTCCAGGTTTAATATTCGGGGTTTGGATTTAGAGTTTTAGACTTAGGGTTTGGAATAAAAAAATTATTTCATGCAACAAAGATATTGGGTATTGAGATCAAGCAAGACAAGGAAAAACTTTTGTTGGATTTCTTCAAGAAATCGTGATAAGTAAGAATTGTAGACATTCAAGAAGGAGAATGCAAGTCAGTTAGCGTTTCAAGTTGAGGGAAACCACTGAGAAACCCTTACAGAAGAAATGGAGTTTATGAAGATTGTGACATACTCAAATCCTATTGAATAACTATACTCGATGTAACCCTTAGAGTAACTGTCAGTTTTTTTTATCACTACTAGTCCTCCATCAGACACCATGAGACTGATGATTATTACTAGTTTACTGAAAATCTGTGTCCTCCGTTGTTTCAACTAAGAACAATCAAGAGCCACAACGGCACAGCACCCGGGGATTCCAGAATCAGATTTAATGGATAAACTCCAAAACATTATTTATATATATAGGTAGTACATTTTGATTGCTTATCCTCTCGAACAGGGTGGAAAATTTTAAATACATGTTTCACAATATTTTTGCTGGTGTAAAAGCAAGGGATGAAAACTTTGGAAATTATGTTCACAAACCTTGTATTTTGTAAAGAAAATTAAAAGGAAAATGGAAGAAATAAAAAAAATTAGAAAGAAGAGAATAATTATATTCTAAATGCGTCAAGAGATCTTCATCATCTTCAGATATGTCTACACAAGAGTTGTAGAAGAATTGGAAGCTTATTTAACAATTTCAAAGGTTATTTAAATACAACTACTCCCTTTGAATCGGGTGGGATCTGGAAACTGTTTTATTAAAGAAACTGTTTAAACCTGGTAAAGAATGTATTTATACCATTACAACATCATCATTCTCCTTTAATGAAAACTAGAATTTGACCCGCGCCCCCGCGCGGGTGTTTGTTTTAACTTATGTTGAACGTAAACTCATAAACCGCTAATTTTATAAAAAAACCTCATGTATAGTTATTATGTTTTGAAATTTACATATAGAGTATAATATAATATATTATAATATAGATGTTTGATAATAGTTTTTTTATTTATACATAATATTATATTAAAAATTTGTAACTTGATGCAATTTGATGTAATTGTACTATCTGTATATTAACATGTCGTTTTTTATTAATTTTATTTTACAATGAAACAACATGCTAAAAAAATTATTGGTCAGTATATGAATATCGATTTAGTTAGATAAACTTTAGAATTGTAATTATTTAATTTAAATTTATTTTAAATGTAATGCCAAAATCTGTAAATAAAAAAGATATACAAAAGTGAAGTAATTAATTTATTGTAAATGCAAAGGCTAAATTTGTAAATAAAAATAAATATATATTTTTTACTGCTATCTCTGTGTCCAAACAATTCTCAATCATAATGTTATTCATGTTTCCAAACAATACTAAAAGGTACTTCTACTTTAATAAGATAGATTTCATTTTTTCCAAAAATACTCTTATTTTTATAAATGATTAATAAAATTCATTAATGACATTTCAGTTTATTGGTTTTGTGTCTACAAATATATATTTAAATAGATCAATAAACAATGGGCTTACACCTACTTATAAAATATGTTAATTTTATTTAATATAAATATTTTAAGTTTAAATATTAGACATATATATTTTAAAACTAAATTAATCAAAAACATAATGACATCATAATATTATTTTCTTAAATCTATGTATCAGAAAATTAAGTTTTAAATCTAAAATAAAAAAGATACAAACTTTTAATAGGTTACAAATAACAAAAATACACTAACAGTGTCATATAATAAGTTTTTTATATTATCATTTTTTTTTGGATGACATAATAAAAATATCATCAAAATTACAAGTTTGTGTAATTTAAAAAGTATATGATTAATTTAATAAAAATTAAAAATACTATCATATATTTTATCTTTTATCTGCTCGTTGGTATCTAAGTTAATAATGAGTTTTTGGATTTTACCGGGTTCTATCAGATTTTTAATTAATGAATTTTTCATTAAATCTGAATTGGATTATATATAAGGTATGGGTCTATCGGTTCAACGGATATGGGTCAGATATGAAAACACTTCTTAAAACTCGAAACATTATTTTCAAAAAACGTTTAAATTATATGTTCTTTAATAAAAGGTTATAAATTCATGCAAATAACTCTTGACCAAATATTTGTTCTATTTCTTTTTGTTTTGAAGATAAAAAAACAAATAATAAAAACGTAGAAGTTCAATTGTTATGATCTGAAACAAAAATAATAGTAATTTGTAAATCAATTTTGGATCAATAAGTGAAAATAAACCCATATTTTTTAAGCGCGGATCAAAATCTAGTTACTACTTTTAAATCGAAGACGATAACGAAAATGAATTGTTTTCTTATAGTGACATGTTGATGGCATTCTAAATGGTTCATAAACGTGTTATTATATGCTTAGACTTTCCTTTATAAATAATTTGATATTTGTAAGTCCTAACAGTATTAGTTGGCATTTGTTGTTGTCACGAGTAAGAAAATTACAATAAACCAAGATTTTGTTCTGGCAGTGGTGCTCGGACAACACTTAAAATCACAAGTTTGCCTTCATCTTTAGACTTTGTTTGGTACGTATATATATATAGAGAGAGAGAGAGAGCACTTTAAAGTATAAACTTGTATTTATGAATTGGTGATGAAACAAGACTCGTTTAACTAGTAGTTGTTCTACAGCGCTGTCTCATCTGGTATCATTTGCATTTGATTACTAAATAAATTAATATATATATATATATGTATGAAAAAATATATTTTTAAATTATTTTATACATTTGGATTTTCTTTTTATACTACAATGTTATATTTTATATAGTTTTCTATTAAAAGAGAAGTCATGACTCACTTTTTGTGTTATTTTTTTAATTTGGACAATCACTAGAAAACTTTATTAAATGTATTTCATTATAACTAATGATAAATATTTGTAACTAATTTAATCATAATATATTTTGATATCTTTTTATTTTAAATATAAATCTGTAATATTTAAATAGAATTCATGATTTCTTTTATGTGTGATATTTTAGTTGGACATTCCCTTAGAAATTGATAACTGTATTTTTTAAAGATTGAGAATATAAAATATGTGTAACTATCTTAATCATAATATTTTTATATCTTTTTAATTTAATTTAATATATATAAATATTAAAGAAAATCTAACAAATCTTCTGAAAAAAAAAGACTTTAACAAGATCTCAATTTTAAAATTTTATGTAAATATTTCCACTAATTCCGTAATTATAATTAAATATTATTATACCTTAATATATATTCAAATATCATTTAGTAAATGAAAAATAAAAATGCTATCATATTTTATTTTATTTTACTATCAAAATATATAAAATTAAAAATTATTATAATGAAATTTAATTTGAGAAAATTATACTGAATTGATATATTAATATATCTTATTTTCAAAATATAGAAATTTATGTTAAAAATATAATATATTTGCGAAATGGGTTAACACACTATACTATATTAGTATATATGTATATAAATTAAATATTGTAAACTTTTATATATACAAGAATATTTTAACTAGCATAAAGAAACACAAGACAATGATAAAATGTAATCTAGAATTTTGAAGTGTGGGTAAAAACATAATTTTTATTTTAAATATGTTATTTTATGAATATATTGATTCATGTAATAATCAAATGCAAATCTAATAAGATAAATATATAATAAGAGGCAAAAAATATATGTAATAGATTAAAATAAGTGATTAGTTACAATATGGAATCTATAAAATTATTGTATATGAAATATTTATATAAAAATTTAAAAATATGATTAAGTTAAAACATATGTTACTAATAAGGTAAAAAAAATATTTATAAATATATAAATGCAAACAAATATCCGCGCAGTTGCGCAAGTCATAATCTAGTTTTATCTTATAACACAAGCATATGTGACTGTTTTATCTTTCTTGATATAAAATTTGTGAGTTTTTTTCTTCATCACCATATGAATACGCAAATTTCTCAAATATATATATATTTTTAAAATTTTGTCATAAAAAAAATGACCAAAATATACTTTTTTATTTTAATATTTTTATTTTTTAATTTTGAACATCACTTCCAAAACTCTACCTCATAACTCTAAACCCTAAGTCTATATTGATTAACTCAATAGGTATAAATGTATAATTAAACCCTCAATAAAGTATTTTTTGATCATTTGTTTCTTGAAATCTATTTTAATGACAAAAAAAAATTTAAGTTTATCTTAGGATATTTCTCATATGAATATATAGTTATAGACAAACAAAATCTTGTACATCCCAAAATTTCTTCAAATTATCTGAATTTATAGATATATTTGATTACAATCCTAATTTTACTAACTAATATATAATATTTAATATAAATCAAATAAATATGAGAAATTGTCTAAACTACCATTTTTTCAGTATCAACCACATTAATAAATATTTATACCTCTATGATTAACTAATGTAGATTTAGGGTTTAGATTAGAAGAAGGTTTTAACGGGTGGGGTTTGGGATTTTAAAATATAAATATATAAATACTAAAAATTAAAAATAATTTTTTTAAAATAGTTTCAAAAATAATTGTCTAATTTCAAAAAATCAAAATTTCGAAAAACCAAAAAAAAAAAATAGAAAATTTTGAATTTAAAAACATAGAGTTCAAAAAGTATATAAAAAAATTATTGTTATTATTTATATAAATAATTATGTATATTTGTATATCCATAAACAATGGTATAAAGATCTTTAGTTTCTTTAATGAAAAAAAACTATTTTTGAAAATGACTCTTTAATTAAAATAAACATGAAAACAATGTGGTAAACTTAAAATTCATCCCATAAACACACCAATGTTTTGAGAATGTTTAGTGGGATCTCTTATATTATATTTCAGAATGCTTGAAATTAGTCTAATATAAATTCTTAAATAAATTAAAACCCAGTAGCGAGATACGAATCCAAAGTAGAGAGATCCACGGCTGATGGATTAAAAATAATAATTTCGATGCCTCTAGCACCAACGAGACACCGCAAAGAAGAATAGTCGTCGTCATTATCTTTAGCAAAAAGACTATTAATTGGTTTACTTAATTAGTTTTCTTCTCCTCATTACTTAATTAACTAAGTATTTTCATGTACTATGTGTAAAACCTAAAATATAAAATTTTAAATTATATTTAAAAATAAATTTATTGTTTTTAGATTTTATTAATAGCTTACATTTGTGTCTATCCTTCGTGTCCTATCCTTCGTGATGGAAATCAATCCATTTCCATCAGATTCTATATTATGGTTCTTCTAAGATTTTCTGTTCATTTTTTGTACGAACCATAATTAATATTTTTAGAAGAACATGTGTTATCAAACACTAACACAAAAATTTATTTTTTTTAGATTTTAACTTAATTATATGTAAAAATTGGGATAAAATAAATAAATTTTATTTAAACTTATATATGTATACATTTAAAATTATAATCTTGAAAGAATTTTTTATCTAATTTCTTTTGGTTAAAATATATTAAATTAAATTCAAAAAATCAAGAAATTGGATGGTTGCCTACAAATTCACGGATATAAATATTTTAAAAAAAATTAATATAATATAATTTTTGTTATGTTTTAACACGCTAGAGCATCTCCAATTCAATGCTATTTTTTTATAATATCATTTAGAAGTGAAATTGTTTTAATCCACATCTATTTCTTACTTTATAATAGTTCTTACTTTATAATAGAGATTGTTATTTATTCCTCAATAAATAAAAGAAGAAATATCATTCTTCTATTCTTTACTTTATATTTAAATATTTTTATTGTAGAAAAATACATTGGAACATATTTCACCTCTATTATAGAATTCATCTATTTTTGAGGTAAAAATAGCAAAATACATTGGAGATGCTCTTATAATATATTTTTAGTTTTTAAAATTGAATGTGAATTTTATTTTTATATATTTTCTAAATAAATAAATTTATATATTGTTTTTATTTTTATTATCTTATCACTTTAAAAGTATAAAATATTATTTTACTATTTTATTATACAGTAAAATATTAATATATGCTCCAAGTGTAATTTTCCAATAATTACCGTATGTAATTTTGGTCTCTAAATGTGAATCAATTATTATTATATTATATTTTTACATCAAATAATATTTTATAAAAATAATATATACACAATAGCACAAATAATATTTTGAAAAATTATATGTACATGATACTAATAGCCAAAATCACAAAATAATTTCATCGGCTAATATTTCTTAGAGAAGTTCACCATATGAGTTATTTAACGCGAACCATGCAAAATTTTGATATAAATAACTAAAAATTTCTGGCTAATAAAAAGTTTAAATACATTATGAAAAAATTTCAATTAAATGATTCGGATAAATAAAAAAATTAGACACACACAATATATATATATATATATATATATATATATATATATGGTTGTATTTCAAGTCTAAATGATTATTCATATGGTTGTTTAAATGATTATTCATATGGTTGTATCCTCTTCCCATCTATAAATAGATGTCTTTTCTCCATCCTAAAAACATCACAAAAAAAAACTAAAAAGAAACACATATAAAGTAATGTTTGTAGGTTAGAGTAGAGAAGTCTTAGCTTTAACTTAAAAATCAAGAACCCATTTTTTTATAATCAAAGCCGTTAAAGAAGATTTTTGCAACGATGAAAGGAGGTACTCCATTAATCCTCTTTTATAGTTCTGTTATATGATTAGTATATATGTTAAAGATTTTAGGGTTCATTTGAATCATGTTTTGTTGGAGATAAGCTTCAACATTGCTAAAAAGAAAAGGAAGTTATCCTTAAAGGAATTAGGATAACTCAAGCTATTAATATTAGGAAAAAGAAATACCTAATACAATGTGTAATATGATAGAAAAGGAAATCTAGCTCCTATATATATGGTCATCGACTTGTGATGAATCATAACAGAGAATAAGAGAAATCTTAAAAGAAAATAACAATAGCTTTGTTTAGTTTTTGAGAGAGTTTTCTAAACATTAATAAAGGAAAAAATCTTTATTAAGTTGTATGTTCAAGACCGAAACTAGGTTGAACGTATTTACGTTTTGTTTTGGTCACGCTTTATTTGGTATCAGAGCTCGATGTTTTGTTTGAAGGATTCAATTCACCGAAGAGATGAGTGATAGGAAGCCGACATCGAAGACAAGAGAAGCCGTGCCATCCACGGTGGTCTGCCCGATGTTATCTTCAACAAACTACACGGTCTGGTCTATGAGAATGAAGGTGTTACTGCGAGTACATAAGGTTTGGGAATTAATTGAACCAGAGACAGACGATGAAGAGAAGAAGGATATCGCTACTGCTCTGTTGTTTCAATCAATTTCAGAAAACCTAATTTTGCAGGTTGGTGAACAAGACTCCCCAAAAGAGATATGGGAAGCCGTTAAATCAAGAAATCTTGGTGCTGAACGTGTGAAGGAAGCTCGACTTCAGACCTTGATGAACGAATTTGAACGCCTAAGGATGAAAGATTCAGATTCGATCGATGTCTTCTCAGGCAAGATATCAGAATTGGCCTCGAAATCCGCAGCTTTAGGTCAATCTTTGGAAGAACCTAAGCTAGTAAAGAAGTTCTTAAACATCTTACCGCGAAGCAAGTATATTCAGATCATAGCCTCACTTGAAACAGGTTCTCGATCTGAATAAAACTAGTTTTGAAGATATTGTTGGGAGACTTAAAGCATATGAAGAGCGGATTCAAGAAGAAGATACACATGAGCCACAAGAAAACCTTCTATACACGAGCTCCAGTAACTCATACAACTCAAGAGGAAGAGGTAGAGAATGGAGTCGTGGAAGAGGAAGCAGAGGAAGAGGTAGAGGACGTGGACGGTTTAACTCACAAGACAAATACAAGGAGAAGAAGGACATGTCTCAGATTGTATGTTTCAAGTGTGATAAACCAGGTCACTTTGCTTCAGTGTGTCCAGAAAAGAGACATGACCAAGAGCTTAACAAAGGCGAAACATAGGAAGCTGATGTAGCCTTATATATGCATGAGATCGTGTTTCTCAATGAGGAGAAAGTCATTCCTAAGACACTGGAACAAAGCAAGCATGGAATGTGATACTTAGACAACAGAGCTAGCAACCATATGACGGGAGAGAGATCATATTTTTCTGAGCTTAAAGAAAGCATTAAAGGAAAAGTTAAGTTTGGAGATGGATCTTGTGTCGACATCAATGGCAAGGGGTCAATACTATTTGAAGCAAAAATCAGAGAACACAAACTCTTGACGGACATATACTACATTCCAGAGTTGAGAAGCAACATATTTAGCCTTGGACAAGCCACTGAACAAGGATGTGATGTTAGGATGAAGGATAATTACCTAACACTATAAGATCCAAACGGAAGGTTACTGGTGAAAGTGATGAGGTCGCCTAACCGACTTTACAAACTCAGACTTGAAGTTGGTAGACCGGCTTGTTTGCACACGAGAATGGAAGAAGAAACGTGGAGATGGCATGCTAGACTTGGACACATTAGTTTCAAAACTATAAAGTCCATGGCAACACATGAGATGGTGCACGGGTTACCAAAGATTCAAGAAGAGAAAGAAATCTGCGACTCTTGCTTGGTTGGAAAGCAAGCTCGACAAGCTTTTCCAAAAGCTACTGCGTATAGATCATCGCAAGCATTGGAACTACTACACGCAGATTTGTGTGGTCCTATCTCACCAGCTACACCTGCACACAATGCAATAGGTATATCTTTGTGATAATTTATGATTGCACAAGATATATGTGGACGATCTTACTAAAGGAGAAGGGAGATGCGTTTAAAATGTTCAAAGAATTCAAGAAACTTGTTGAGAAGGAAGTCAACAAAGATATAATCACACTACTCACGGATAGAGGTGGTGAGTTTACATCAAAGGAGTTTCAAGAGTTTTACAACAACAGTGGGATTAGACGTCATCTAACAGCTCCATATACCCCACAACAAAATGGAGTGGTCGAAAGGAGAAATCGCACACTCATGGAGATGACAAGGAGCATTCTAAAGGCTATGAGTGTTCCAAATTACTTATGGGGAGAAGCAGTTTGTCATGCCACATATCTGATTAATCGAGTTCCCACAAGAGCTTTGAAGAATCAGACATCATACGAATGCTTGAGAGGAAGGAAACCAAGCATAGGACATGTTCGAGTGTTTGGATGTCTTGCACATGCAAAGATCGATTCTGGACAACTCAAAAAACTCGATGATAGATCACAAGCATTGGTTCATCTCATCATTGAACCTGGATCCAAAGCTTATCGACTCTACAATCCAAGCTCCAGAAGAATAATTGTAAGTCGAGATGTGATCTTTAGTGAAAAGAAATGTTGGAATTGGAAGGGAGATAACAAGGAAGTACAAAGCGAACCTGGTATATTTCGGATGTCATGGGGTGCTACAATGGACGACGGACATGGTCCATTTGTGGTTGGAACTCAACAGGAAGAGATAGATACTGAAGAGACGGAAGTACATCTACCGGAACCTGTTCAAGTTAATCTCGACGATGAACAAGCTGAACCACAACAACCAAGATGCTCAACACGTCAATCGAATCGTCCTAGGTATCTTGAAGACTATTTACTATTGGCTGACATAGAGTGTGAGTTTCTACTTCTTGCACTCAATGACAAACCAATCAACTTTCAAGAAGCCAGCAAACTTGTTCAATGGAGAAAAGCTTGCACAGACGAGATCGATTCTATTGATATGAATGAGACGTGGGTGTTAGTAGAGAAACCGCATGGGTGTTAGTAGAGAAACCGCATGGATTCAAAGTGATAGGACTCAAGTGGGTTTTCAAGATCAAAAGGAATGCAGATGGAACTATCAACAAATTCAAATCAAGACTTGTTGCGAAAGGATACGTACAAGAACATGGAATAGATTTTGACGAAGTCTTTGCGCCGGTAGCTCGAATAGAGACTATAAGATTGCTATTTGGGTTAGCTGCTGCAAGTGGATGGGAGATCCATCATCTGGACATCAAAACAGCATTCTTTCACGGAGAGTTAACTGAAGATGTCTATGTATCTCAGCCCGAAGGATTTGAAAAGAAGGGAGAAGAGCATAAGGTTTTCAAACTTCGAAAGGCCTTGTACGGTTTAAGACAAGCTCAACGAGCCTGGAACACTAAACTTGATCATGTTTTGAAAAGCTTGAGCTTTATTAAGTGTTCTAAGGAGAGCTCAGTCTACCATAAGGAAGAAGGAAGCACTATTTTGATACTTGCAATATATGTCGACGATCTCTTTGTGACCGGAAACTCTTTGAAGACAGTCATGGAGTTCAAAGCCTCAATGTCACAAAATTTCGAGATGTCTGATCTTGGAAAACTCACGTATTACCTTGGCATTGAAGTGAAGCAAAGTTCTAAAGGAATAGAGATTAAACAAGAGGCGTATGCACAACGGATCTTAAAGGAAGCAGGAATGGATACTTGTAATCCATCTTTAATACCAATGGATTTTGGTTTGAAGCTGTCTAAAGCAATTGAAGAACCAGAGATTGATGCAACTGTCTATAGGCGAAGGATTGGATGCCTTAGATACCTCTTACACACGAGACCGGATTTATCTTTCTCAGTTGGTATTCTTAGCAGGTACATGCATTCACCACGTGAGTCACACGGCAATGCATTGAAGCAGGTGCTAAGATATTTGCGAGGTACACTTGGTTATGGCTTGGTATTTAACCATGGAGAATCACAGAGGCTTGTTGGATACAATGACAGCAGCCACAACACTGATCCAGATGACGGAAATAGCACTACTGGATATCTTTTCTGTTTTGGAGAAACCTCAATAACATGGTGTTCTCAGAAGCAAGAAACGGTGGCTTTGCATCCTGTGAAGCTGAGTTTATGGCTGCAACGGAAGAGTGATGAGTTGATGAGTGAGATTACAGGAAGAAAGAACGAAAAGACACTGATCCGAGTTGACAACAAGTCTGCCATAGAAATGACCAAGAACCCAGTGTTTCACCGTCAAAGCAAGCACATTCACAAACGATATCATTTTATTCGGGAATGTGTTGAAAAGGAGCAAATCAACGTTGAACATGTGCTGGGAACTGAGCAACGAGCTGACATCTTGACCAAGTCGTTGGCGAAGATCAAATTCAAGGAAATGAGAGATCTAATTTGAGTTCAAGACCTGAGCAAAGAAAGCTTGAAGCTTAAGAGGGAGAATGTTGGAGATAAGCTTCAACATTGCTAAAAAGGAAAGTCAAAAAGAAAAGGAAGTTATCCTTAAAGGAATTAGGATAACTCAAGCTATTAATATTAGGAAAAGGAAATACCTAATACAATGTGTAATATGATAGAAAAGGAAATCTAGCTCCTATATATATGGTCATCGACTTGTGATGAATCATAACAGAGAATAAGAGAAATCTTAAGAGAAAAGAACAATAGCTTTGTTTAGTTTTTGAAAGAGTTTTCTAAACATTAATAAAGGAATGAATCTTTATTAAGCTGTCTGTTCAAGGCCGAAACTAGGTTGAACGTATTTACGTTTTGTTTTGGTCACACTTTATGTTTACATTATAATATGTCTTAAACAGTCCAAAACGAATTGTTCTTCATTACATATGGATGGCATTTTGAATGGGTTTATACATGATATTTATGCTTAGAATTTCTGTAATGAATAATTTGAGAATTGTAAGTCCAAACAGTGTTGCTAAGTTGGCATTTGTTGTTGTCAAGATATAAGCTGATTGTAAAAAAAATTACGTTAAGGCAAAGAGTTTGTTTTGATAATAGTCGAGAAGGAAACACTATTTTTTTATATTATCCACAGTGTCCGGTGGCTGCTACCAACCGAGTATTTTGTGGGTCTTAGGAAAGCATGTTAAATTCCTGGTGGCCAAGGGAAATCGAACTGCGGGTACCGTATTGAATTTTTTCTCTCAAGTACCACTAAACCCACTTGGTTTAAGGAAACACTATTCTTTATTTAGATATAGAAGGGATAGATCACCTTCTACGTAACATAGAAAACCAGGAAATAGCACAAGAGTCTAGCATATTTTCACATACACGACAATTATTGAAAACAGGGACATATATATTAGGCAGTTTCAACTGTATTAGCTGAGCCCTTGGTGCAGAAATTAGCACATGCGTTGGTGCATTGTGCAACCGCTCCATTCACAATTTCACTTTCATCTAATTCACAAAACAATATATTGGAATTAATATATTATAATCTTATTCCAACAATCTAATAATTGTAATAATAATGAGCTTTTGCTTTACCGGAGTTCTGGAGAGTGTTTAAGGAACCGCACACAGAGGATACACATCCCAACTTGCAGTATTCGCTGACACTATCACCTTGAGTCAAACATTAAAATCCAACTTATAAAAGATATAACTTAAAAAATAACCACGAGGAAAAAAAAATATATTACCAGAGTTTTCGAGAATGTCATATGTATATCCCGAAGGACATGTCGTCCCAGAAACGATTTTGCATTTATTGTGTGTTGCACAGTATGGCGAAGGGTCTCCATGATGACGGCATCTAAGATATAAGTTCCTTGTATTCTGGCTCGGGCAACAAACCTTTGCTTCGACTTGATTATGCGCCATGACAAAACTCATTATGAGCACACTTAACATTACAGTTTTGCCTTCCATCTTTAGATTGATTACTTGTTTGGTCACAAAATGTAGTTAGAGAGAGTATATAAAAACTTGTATTGATGAAATGGTGATGAAACAAGACTCGCTTAAATACTAGTTGTTCTACAGTTTGTCAGTTTACCACGAGACATCCTTACATACCTTTATTTAAACCTAATAAATTGACAGAAGCAACGTGTTTTTGGCTTCTTGCTTTTAATTTAATGAGGAAATTTTCAAGGAGTAGTTGAGACATAAATATCAAGGAATAGGTGACTCAAATAATTAAAACCAAGTGCGAGATACGAATCCTAAGTAGGTAGCTGTTAAGTTAATTAATCAATGGAAACCACAAGCCATGGACGAATACTATCATTGCTACCATACACGATTTTGTTGTTGTACCAAACTTATCACTAAAAATTACGAGTGAGTTAGGAAAATGGTCACTTTTAAGTTAATAATTAGAGGATAGGGTTAGACCCAAAAAAAATTAGGGGATAGGGTCACTTTGAATTTTTTTTTTTTTTGTCGAATGTGTCACTTACTATGAAAGAGAAATAAATCATGACTGATGATTGATCCATTAACTTGAAAAGTGTACTGAATATATTATTGATCTTAAAACTTGTGAAGTGTACTCTTAAAGATGACCCAAATACTCGGGGAAAACACACGTGTTAAAAAGACAGAAAAATGACCGTAAAACTTGTTGATGAGTGAAATAAACCCTACAACTTGAGAAGTGTTTGGTGAGTCTTGTATCTTTCTAACCAAGAGTGAGCCGAAAGAGATGTTAATTGTGCGTCTGTGTAATTAGTTAAAGATAAGGTCAAAAACATGTTAACGAAAAACCGGGCCTCGTGGTCTGGTGGTAAAGGAACCTCAGTTGAGGTGCCCGCCATCACGAGTTCGAGTCCCGGCCACGGGATGCTTTACGCCATATAAGGTATTAGCGCCGACTGGTCCCGGGTCTAGGGGGATTAGGTGGGTCTACAGCCCAGACACCTCCAGATTAACAAAAAAAAAAAAAACATGTTAACGAAGATATATACCTCCTTTGCGCGGAAAGGTCGTCTATACAGAAATCTTAAAGTAAAAGAATACTAAATTAAGAAGTGTCTATAGATGACTAATTAAATGTTGATAAAGAATAGGTTGAATGTAGAAATATTTACCGAAGGGATGAGTGGTGTCTCAGATGCTGTTGAGAAAGGCAAGTCAATAGCGAACAACAGCTGCAATGGGAGTGATGGTAAATCGTTGCAATTAGTCCTATTATAATGATTTGTAAATGTATCGATAAAAGTGTGTCTTTTCATGTGGAATAATGCCGTTGTTTATAAGACTATTAATAATTGTTTCAATATTCAATACTTTTCATATCATTTTTTGTTCACCTCATTTTCGCTCTTCTACCTAATAATTCAAACACCCGTTTAGTTTTTATATTCTATAATGGTTTGTTGAAAAAAATTGACACTTTACATTTTAATTTTTTTTCACAATATTGTTTTTTGCTATGTTTTGTTTTTTGAGAAATACCATACGATAAATCTAAAAAACAATTTGTCTCACAATAGCTTGTAAGAAGAAAAATGACCAAAATAAATTCTATTAAAAGGTGTAAATATACATTTATACATTTAAGTTTAACTAATCTAGATTTATATTTAGAGTTATGGAGTGGAGTTATGCATGTGAATTTAAAATTTTAAAAAATAAAAGTGAAAATTTTCAAAATAAAAATTTTTATTTCGATCAATTTTTTAGTGTTATGTTGGTGACAAAATTTTCAAAAATGCTATTTGAGAGAATTTCTCTTTTTGTGATTACACATTAAAAATTATTGATTAAAACTAAATTATATTAGCTAAGAGTTAAACAAGTGTTTTAAATATTTTTGGTTATCTTTTAGTTTTATAAATTTTAATAAAATTAATATTAAAGATGAGAAATAAAAAAACTCATTATTAAAAAAACAGAAAATGATATATTTAAGTATCCAAAGAAAATGAGAATTCTCTATTTATAGATTATAAAAAGATATGAATTTTGGTATAATTTTTATCATTTTAAAAAGATTTACTATAAAATAAATGAGTTTTAATTACTGAGTGAATATAAAGAAACAAAAATTTGAACAACCAAAGAAAAAACTGACACATGACAAAAAAGGCCTAACAAAAAAAACAAATTCAACTAGCTCAATAGTTTCAACTCGGTTAATTCACATGTATTTTTTTTTCCAAAAATTAAACACCCTCGTTGCAAGCTATGTATTCAACTGTTGAATTAATAATTAACACTTCCATTGGATGTGTATTTTTTGATGAAATTTCTTATTGATCTATCTAAAAAAAGAATAACATTCACAAATCAATCATATCTATGATCGCATCTCTGAAGTTTGTTACACGTATAGCCTAAAAAAGATTGTATGCTGAAGCCATTATTTGCGATCGGGTTTGAACTTGAGTGACAAGATTCTCCTAATACCACATGCCCAATCAAGAGCTCTCTGTATCTTAGCCTGCGATGCATTGGTCCAGCCACACGTCGTATTACCTTCAGCTTCAGGTCCAATCGTTGACTCTGGTCGGATCATCATTAAGCCTTGTAGCTACACATCGTACGAAGGTCAAGAATATGTATTTGTGGATGCAAACGTATAAATAGTACTCCATCCGTTCTTTCCTCAAGATACATGTTTTTCACATCATTTGTAGTAATATATTTGGTTTGACTGATTTAAGATGATATATACAAAATATTGTTTGGTAAAGCACTGATACGGACACACTAGGAAAACAAACGTGACATTTTCACACAAAACTGATGTTTATGGAATACAACAATTTGTATATTGAAAAGTAACGAAGTTAAATAAATAGAGAGGAGAATTTTATTTACCTTGGGAGATGCAGTTTAGTAGAAGCAGAGAGAATATAAAAATCCAAAATTGAGTTCTCATTTCTGTATGTCTTAGTAATAGTAAATATACATGTTAAGGGAAAAAAGAACCTAGATTATGGCACATAAATATATTGACAAACTCACTTTAAGTATGATTAGGGCTGAGACTTTTAACCGAACCAAATTTGCCAAACCAAAATGTTCTGTTTTTAGTTAGTTCGGTTTGGAAGTTGAGTGAAAAAACTCGGCTTTTTATTCGATTCGGTAATCAGTTAATTTGGTTTTCTAAAAAAAATCCAAACAGTACCAGTTTTAATCGAAGTTCTGAACCGAACTAATTTAACTAACCAAAATAACTGAGCCAGACTAATCGAACTAATCAAAATCCGAACCGAAATAATTGAATTAATAAAAAATTTCAATTTTTATTCCACTTAAACCCAAAATTTAACCAAACTAACCGCAAGGCAGGTTTGATTGTAGTGGATTAGACATAAAGAAAAGGTGAAACTTTTAACTTGAAGAGAAAAAAGGAGGAGGAACTTAATCAATTTTAAAAACAACTAAAAAACTGCCTTTTTTTCAAAAAATAAAATAAGAAAGTAACAAAATAAATAAAAAATAAAAAAATTCATTTCAAAGATTTACCATCGGTAATGAAGGTTATATTAACCTGAATGTAATGTAGAGATTTACAATCAGTGATATATGTGTTTCACCTTTTCTTTATATCTAATCCACTACAATTTTTTCATCAAGTTAAAAGTTTCACCTTTCTTGAAACTGAACTAACCGAAAACTGAACTGGAATTTTTCGATTTTGACCTTCTGAACTAACCAACCTGAACTACCCGAATAAACCGAACCCGCATCCTAATTATGAAGATCAATTTATGGGGACTTGGGAAAGGTCTGGGACAAGAGAAGTTTTGTTTTATTTAGTCACAAGAGAACCTAACTAAAAGAGCAAAGAATAACATAGATCTCTTCAACGAAATCAAAGGTGCCTTCAAGAGTAATAAAATATTCAAGAAATTGATGGTATATGTAAGACTTTTTTTATAATTTTTATTATCATGATTATTACTCTTTTCTCCTTTTCTTTGCTAAAATTTGGATCAGGATTATACTTTAGAATTTAACCATTTATTTAACAGAATTCTTTTTGTGTAGCGAATACGGAAGTTGAGAAGAGACATTCACAAGAAAAGAATTTGATGCCAAAGATTAAAGATTCAAATATAAACAGAACAATTTCATAAGAAACTAGTACTAAGGAATCCCCAATAAACACATAAATCTGTATACTGTGATTAATGATTTTTCAATGCAAAGGACTACATAGAGGGCTGGTTTGATCAAAAGACATACAACACTTGAGACAAGTTATTACAAAGACAACAACTCAATCAAACTTCAAACGCCTTATAATAATAACAAAAGAAGACTTTTAACTCAAGAAAGCACAAACGGAGCTTGTCATTGATTTTGATAAGGCTTTAATGAAGCCTAGAGAGTTCTTCAACTCTCTT
>CAJHQP010007070.1:0-34328 GCA_905132765.1 Moricandia arvensis | reverse complement strand
GACCAGATGCCTTCTTCTTCCAGCAAGGGACAGGCTGTCTCGGTCAAGCATAAACCCTTATCCGCGAGCCATCTTCTTACTGAGTAACCCCAATGGTTAACTTCCTTCTTTTACCCACACCATTTAACCTTGCCTTCTTCCTGCCTTGTAACCCAAGTATCCACCATTGTTGTACGGACCTTAGGTTGTACGGACCAGGTTCCCTCCGTACAACTTGACCCGGAATTTGCACAAACCCAAAATGGTTTTTGGTCGAGAATAAAGTGTTTTAGGTCGAGTGGTCCGTACGGTCGGCCGTACAATCCATACAGTCCGTACCGTCCGTACACTCGCCCTAATTTTGCCAAACCTTCCTTTGATCCCAAACATCATTCTGAACCTCTTAGACCTCCTCTCTTTATTAACTTAGATCAACAAGAGGATCCTAAGATACTTGAGAGAAGCTCCTGGCCAAGGTGTGTGGATGGCTTGTAATGGAAGCACTGAAGTAGTAGGATATTGTGATGCTGATTGGGCTGGAGACAGAGTTGATAGGAAATCAACAACTGGTTATTGCACCTTCATTGGAGGAAATTTGGTTACATGGAAGAGCAAGAAGCAGAAGGTGGTATCATGCTCAAGTGCTGAGGCAGAGTACAGATCCATGAGGAAACTAACAAGTGAGCTTATATGGATCAAGGGATTGCTAAAGGACCTGAGTATAGAGATCACCTCACCCATGACAATGCATTGTGACAACCAGGCAGCTATACACATTGCATCCAACTCAGTGTTCCATGAGAGGACCAAACATATAGAGGTTGATTGTCACAAGGTGAGGCAAGCAGTGGAGCAGCAAGTGATACTTCCTTGTTACACTAGAAGTGAAGAGCAACTGGCTGACATATTCACCAAGGAAGCCAGCAGCAAGGTTTGTGAGTTCATTCATCCTAAGCTTGGACTCATAGACCTCACTCGCCACTAGTCCCCTTCCCATGAAGTGTTCTACTCTTTTTCCTTGGCTTGGGTTTTATCCCAAGTGGTTTTTTCCACGTTAAGGTTTTAATGAGGGAATGCTTCATGGTTTCCAAGCTTGACTGGTTCCCATGGTCAAGCTTGAGGGGGAGTATTGACATGAAGGCATGAAGAGATGAATGGCAATGCAATCAGAAGAAGAATGAAGCAAATAGGTGTAACTTGTTGAGCAAGGTTGTCCGTACAACCTTAACCTAACTTGGCGTGCAAGGTGTTGACATGAAGAAGAAATATGCTGGAAATAAAGAAGACAACAAGAGGAATGGATTCAGATGGTTGAAGGAGTTCTTGGTCTAAAGAGACTTGGGACACAAGTTTGTCTGTACAGTCTTGCTTCTCAAGGAACCAATTTAACCTAGATATACTTGGGAGACAAGGAGAAGCAAGTTTAAACTAGCCTAGACTGAATTTGAATGTTAGGAGACCGTTGCAAGTCTGGACAAGAAGTGGGATGTCGGCCAGAATTAAAAACAATAAAGATCACATGTTCACTTAAGGAGTGAGCCAGTCCAAACCTGTCACTTTCTCTGCCGAGACCTTGTGAAGACCACCATTGTTTATTCTTATTCTTCTTATCTTGTTTTGTCTTTAAATATACATTGTATGGATCCCAAATTAAGCAAGGAATATCATTCCTCTTTATTATAATTTCGTGGCTCTCTCTCTCCTCACTCTCTCTCACGAATTCTCTCCTTCTTCTCTCTAGTTCTTCCTGTTCTTCAACTTCCTCACAAAACCAGACACTAAATCTACTTATTCTAACAGGGGATTCAGTCACAAGTTGAATGAATCACTCCTTACATGAGACAAACACTCATGAATTCCAACACATACGCCATGTACCATCCTTCTTAGGCACTAGGAGCACTGGTACAGCACATAAGCTCAAACTATTTCGGATATAGCCCTTCTCCATGAGTTCCTCTACCTGTCTTTGCAACTCCTTGGTCTCAACCGGGTTGGTTCTGTATGCTGGAGGGTTTGGAAGTGTAGATCCTGGAACAAAGTATATCTGGTGCTCAATCCCTCGCAAAGGGGGTAAACCAATGGGATTGTCCTCTGGAAATACATCTTGAAACTCCTGAAAAAGAGAAACCATTTCACTCGGGTACACCGGTGTAGAATCTGTTAAGTTCAAAAGAGCTTCTTTAAACATAAGTAAGATAGGAGATTGTTTAGAGTAAAGAGTTCTTTTGATATCACCCATGTTTGCATAGAAGTTTGGCTGCTTAGTTCCAGCCGGTTTAAGATCAATCTCCTTCTTCTTTTGGAGTTGAATCTGTTCATGTTGAACTTCCTTAGGTGTCAAGGGAACCAGGAAAGTCTTGCGTCCCTTGAACTCAAAGGAGTGCTTGTTGGTGAAGCCATCATGGATAACTCGGCGATCAGATTGCCAAGGTCTTCCAAGAAGTATGTGACCAGCTTCCATAGGCAACACATCACACAAGAATTCATCTTCATATCTCCCTATGGCTAAAGGAATGAGCACTTGACTTAAAACCTTCATGGTGCCTTCTTCATTCAACCACTGTAGCCGGTAAGGTTTGGGATGCTTCTGAACCTTCATTCCCAACTTCTTGACCATTGTCTCACTAGCAGCATTCACACAACTGCCTCCATCAACTATGAGGCTGCATACTTTCCCTTGGACCAAGCATCAGGTATAGAATAGGTTCTCTCGTTGCTCTAGCTCCTCAGTCTTGGTTTGCAAGCTTAGAAGCCTTCTTGACACTAAGAGCTTCCCCTGGACTGGTCCTTCTTCATGCTCCTCTTCACTCTCTTCTTGGTCAGACTCGGTGTTGTCATCTTTGGAGGCATACTCACCATCGTCCAGCAAGATCATGACTCTCTTGTTGGTACACTCATTGGCATAATGACCTCGTCCTTGGCACTTGAAGCACTTGACATCACGAGCTCTGGAACTAGAAGCTTTAACCTTGCCTTTGCCCTTGTCAAGAGCACTGCTTGGTTTGGTTTCTCCCCTTGGATAGGACTTGTTGTCTCTCTGAAATGGTTTAGACTCCTTACGATAAGGTGACTTCTCTTCCTTGGTGTTGTGTAACCGGTTGGAGCCATAGTGATTGCGTGAATGTCCCTTCCTCTTGAGCTGTTGTTCCACAAGAATAGCCTTGTGCAACATCTCTTCTAACTCCACATAATGTTGCATCTCAACATTGTCTTGGATATCTCGGTTTAGACCACATAGGAACCTTGACATGGTTGCTTCTCTATCCTCGGATATGCTAGCTCTCAGTATGAGCAACTCCATCTCCTGGTAGTACTCTTCCACTGATCTTGAACCTTGAGTAAGTTTCCTGAACCTGTGGTGCAAGTCTCTGCGGTAATGGCTTGGAACAAATCTCTTGCGCATGATAGACTTCATCTCTGTCCAAGTCTCAACTGGTTCCTCTCCATTCCTTCTACGAGTTGTGATGTACTGATCCCACCAACTTAGAGCATAGTCATAGAACTCAGTAGCAGCTATTTGAATATTCTTGTGGTTTGTGTACTGCTTACACTGAAAGACCAACTCAATCTTCTTCTCCCACTCAAGGTAGGCATCCGGATCAGCTTTGCCATGGAATGGGGGTATCTTGATCTTCAAACCAGCAAGTTCATCTCTCTTGTTTGTCCTTCCTTCTTGTACACGCCTATGTCTTCTTTGGCTTTGTCTTGATGATGAACTGATATGTTCATACTCGTTGTCAATCTCCTCATAACCAGCATGCTCTTGTCGAGTTGCATGAGGTCACTCTTCTCTCCTAGCCTCTCGGTTGGTTCCTTGACCAGTAGCTCTTATGACTTCTTCTCTGAGCTCTCTCCGGATCTCATTGAGGTTAGTCCTCATCATCTCGGTCATGGTTGCTACCATAGTCTGGTTCAGTTGAGCAGTCATGGCTTCCATGAGTAGCTTGTTCTTCCTGACGAGTTCAGCTTCTTCTTCAGACTCGGATCCCATTGCTTCCTGCACAAAGGAAAACAATATAACCAGTAAAAGGATTCTCGGTAAACAAGACAAGCAAAAAGGAAAAAGATCAACACAAACAAAAGCTTGTTTTGTAAGACAAAAGAAAAAAGGATAATCGGCTAGGTAAAAAGGGAACTAGGGTTTCCAATTTCAAGCAAAAAGGAAATTCTTTAATCTTTGTATAAACTTCTCTAAGGTTTTCTAGCAGCCTAAACAACCTAAATCTACTCGTGTTCAAGATGATTAAGTTGATTAGCAGATGAAACAAAGAGATTTTAAAAGCAAAGAACTTATGCGGCTAGGGTTAACATTCTAGGGTTTCCGCAAACAAAAAGGAAAAAGCTTTAAACCTTGTCTAATCTCTATGAGTTTCGAGCAGCCCTAATCAGATTAGATCTATTGCTTGATCAAGTTAACAAAAGTTTATTGCTAATGAAACAAAAAGAAACAAGAGAGAACGAGTACTTCCCAAACCAAAGTTGCTCTGATACCACTTGATGCGCCCCTAGGATGCTCTTTGGTTGATTGGGAGGATAGATCCTTGCAAGAACGAATCAGAGACTCAAGTTCTTCAAGGTTTGTGGATTGAATGGTGACACAAGAGGGATGGATGATCTCTTGATACTCCTAGATGATTAGCTCGGATATAACACACCAAGTTAAGCACTCTTAAGGCTCTGGATATGACACACCAGAAAGGTACTCGACAACTTCTAGAGAGAGAGAGAGCCGCCAAGAGAGAAAAAGAATTGATAATATTCGATTGCTTGAGTACAATAGGGTTAGGGAAAACCCTTAAATAAAAGAAACCAGAAAACATACTCTCTAGGGTTTCGAAAACATTAAAATGGAAAGATATAGTTTAAAATATAACATAAGCTTAAAGATAAATGACTTCTGCTAGTCTTGGGCCGAGATAGGGCGTAAGTGATTTGTAAGACAAGTCGTGGCCTCGTTAAAAACCTTCCTCCGGAAAACCTCGTGGGACAAAACCAAAAGCAAGGAAAAGAGCACACACCAAATGTCTTGCCTAGACACTAACTCAGCTTGATGTAGAGATGGCTTGAATGGTGATCAAGACATCTCGGATCAAACCTTGTCCAAGACTTTCTTCTTGTTGTGGATGTGAAGTGAGTAATCCAACAACAGTCTCCTTAAGTTTCTTGACTCTGGAACGAGTCATGGGACCTTCTGGAATGGCTAGAGCATCATCACCAGGCTGCTGGTGCATTGTGGCTGCATGTGGCTCATCTAGACTCTCCTTGTTCTCCTTAGTGATCCGGTCCATGATCAATGGCAAAGGGTTTAAGAAATCTGAACTGGACCATACCTTGTTCACTCTCTCGACCACATCAGGTATAGTTGTCCTTCTTGTCTATTGTGATGATATCGTCATCACAGGAAGTGACAAGGCAGGTATTCAATCCACTAAAGACTTCCTTAAATCTGTGTTTGAAATTAAAGACTTGGGAGAGATGAAATCTTGGTATTGAGATATGTAGATCCAAGGAAGGTTTGTTTCTGTCCCAGAGAAAGTATACACTTGATCTCTTGAAAGATGCAGGGAAACATGGAGGAAAGACAGCCAAGATGCCACTAGAGGATGGGTACAAGGTTCCTCGTGAGGGGCAATTGAAGATAGCCGGCCATTCCATGATCCTAAGCTTTATAGGAAGCTTGTTGGTAAGTTGATCTATCTTACCATTACTCGACCTGATATATGTTTTTCTGTGAACCAGGTGAGCCAACATATGCAAGTTCCAAAGGAACATCATTGGCACATGGTTGAGAGGATCCTGATGTATCTAAATGGATCACCAAACCTTGGAGTATGGATGGGGTGCAATAGAAACACAGAAGTGGTAGGCTATTGTGATGCGGATTGGGCAGGAGATAGGATGGACAGGAAGTCAACCACTGGATATTGCACGTTCATAGGTGGGAACCTAGTTACCTGGAAGAGCAAGAAGCAAAAGGTGGTCTCTTGTTCCAGTGCCGAAGCTGAGTATAGGGCAATGCTAAAGCTCACAAACGAGCTGGTGTGGATCAAAGGCATTCTGAAGCATGTGGAGGTTGATCAGTCTACACCAATGACTATGCATTGTGATAACCAAGCCGCAATCCATATAGCCTCCAACTCAGTATTCCATGAAAGTACCAAGCACATTGAGGTGGATTGTCACAAGGTGAGACAAATGATTGGATTGGGAGTGATTTTGTCATGCTATACAAGGAGTGAGGATCAGTTGGCGGATGTGTTTACAAAGGCAGCTAGGCCAAAGACAATGGAGTCCATCCATGTGAGGTTGGGACTCATTGATCTAACCCAACTTAGCTAATCCCCTGCTATGGGGTCTCCACTCTTTTTCCCTCATCAAAGGGTTTTATCCCAAAAAGGGTTTTCTCTTTGGTGAGGTTTTTAATGAGGGAGATCTCATAGCCTTCCTGATGTGATCATGGACCAGAGTACTAAAGAGAGCAAAGAAGGCTTAGATGAGTCACATGATGCCACAATGCACCAGCAGCCTGGTGATGATGCTTTGACCATTCCAGAAGGTCCCATGACCCGTTCCAGAGCCAAAAACTTAAGGAGACTGTTGTAGGATTACTCACTTCACATCCACAACAAGAAGAAAGTCTTGGACAAGGTTTGATCCGAGATGTCTTGATCACCATTCAAGCCATCTCTACATCAAGCTGAGTTAGTGTCTAGGCAAGACATTTGGTGTGTGCTCTTTTCCTTGCTTTTGGTTTTGTCCCACGAGGTTTTCCGGAGGAAGGTTTTTAACGAGGCCACGACTTGTCTTACAAATCACTTACGCCCTATCTCGGCCCAAGACTAGCAGAAGTCATTTATCTTTAAGCTTATGTTATATTTTAAACTATATCTTTCCATTTTAATGTTTTCGAAACCCTAGAGAGTATGTTTTCTGGTTTCTTTTATTTAAGGGTTTTCCCTAACCCTATTGTACTCAAGCAATCGAATATTATCAATTCTTTTTCTCTCTTGGCGGCTCTCTCTCTCTCTAGAAGTTGTCGAGTACCTTTCTGGTGTGTCATATCCAGAGCCTTAAGAGTGCTTAACTTGGTGTGTTATATCCGAGCTAATCATCTAGGAGTATCAAGAGATCATCCATCCCTCTTGTGTCACCATTCAATCCACAAACCTTGAAGAACTTGAGTCTCTGATTCGTTCTTGCAAGGATCTATCCTCCCAGCAACCAAAGAAGCATCCTAGGGGCGCATCACTTCCAAGCTTGACTTGTTCCATATGGTCAAGCTTGAGGGGGAGTGTTAAGTTGTGATATCTATCTTGGGGTTGTGTAGAAAGAAGAGAGGAGAAGGGTTTGGGTCGACCTTGTCCGTACAAGGCCGTACATGGCCGTAGAAGTCCGTACAAGGCCGTACAGGCCGTAAAAGGTCGACCAAAAGCATCCCGACCAAGATTTACCATTCAGGTAAAACCAAAGTTACCCGACTGCTTTACTTGGGAAGTAACCTTATCAATCCGTTAGAAAGGAAGAGGAGAGCTGCGTGGACAGGCTGGCATGAGCTGGAAGGATCAGCATCTTGTCAAAGAAGCTAATGCCATTTACTTGGCCAGGAAGCCTCAGTTTGAATTAGCTGCGCCCCTGGTTGATCTGAGCCACTCCTTTCCTTGCTTTACTTTCTGAAAACCCTTGTATCCCTCTATATATATATTGTAACCCCTTGATAATGAATAAAGCATACAGTTCTCTCTAAACTTTCGAGTCTCATAATGTTCTTCATAGTCTCTAATAATCTTTCTTAGTTCTTAGTCTAAATCGAGTCTTCCCTTCAACAAATATGTTTCTATTCTTGTTCTGGTTACTTATTCATCTAAGATCTCAAAAGATCTTAAGGTTATCCACTTCCCATAAAGCAAAGGAAGAGCTTATGGATAACCTTATCCACTCGCCAAAAGCAAAGGAAGAGCACCAGCTATGGACAGCCTGTCCAAGCATGTGTGCATTCTCAGCCTAGTATATTGAATTAGTCTTGTTGACCTCACATGCTTAGGTTTAGACCAGAAACTCCTCTCCTCTCTATATATTTATATCATTGTTGAGTTGTATCTCTCAAGGGAGTAAGGGGGAAAACCCTCTCCACTCCTAAATAATAAAGCTTGTGTTCTTGGATCGAAATCCCTCTTAGTCTACCCCTTTCTTAGTCTTTTTAATCTCTAAGTCTCTCTTAATCTCTGATTCTGATTCAAGTAAACACAAGTAAACCAGAACCCTTTCTCTCCATCATTCGTGTTCATCCTTGCCTTAGAGGCTTGTTCATCACACACAAACCCAGATCTATATACTCTGGAGAAAATCCAACAAGCTACAGGAGCAAATGTCTCATGTAATCTTCCCCATAAGTCTGTGTAAAGCCTCTTGCTACCAACCTGGTCTTCTTCCTATCAGTCTGTTGGATTTTCACCAGAGTATGTAGATCTTGGTTTGTGTGTGATGAACAAGCCTTTAAGGCAATGAAGAACAAGAAATGATGAAGATAAAGGGTTCTGGTTTACTTGTGTGAACTTGAATCAGAATCAGAGATTAAGAGAGACTAAGAGAGATTAAAAGACTAAGAAAGGGGAAGACTTGAGAGGGATTCAAATCAAGAACACAACAAGCTCTGAAGTGGAGAGGGGTTTTCCCCCTTACTCCCTTAAGGATTTACACTTGAGAGAGATACAATATATATAGAGAAATGGAGAGGCTAAACTCGTTTAAATCCCTAAGGAGACTAAGCATGTGGAGTCAACAAGAGTCTTGGCACCTGGTTTGAAATACTAGGCTGAGAATGCCCACATGCTTGGGACAGGCTGTCAAAGAGCTCTTCCTTTGCTTTTGGGCGAGTGGATAAGGTTATCCACAATGCTCTTCCTTTTGGTAAGTGGATAACCTTATCCATAAACAGTCACTAAGCCTTGGAACCTTCCTGGAAGTTTCCTTGCCTTCCATTCCTTATCATGGACGAGAATATACGAAAGGACCTTCTCCTTTCTTCACATGCAAGGTATTTTAGACTTGGGAGACAAGTCTTGGCAATTTAGGGTTGTACGGCCATATATCAATGGCCTGGTCCATCCTCTTCGTTCCCTAACTTGCCCAAGACTAAAAACCATTCCATAAGTTCAAATGGTCGAGTATACATGTTTCTGGGTCGAGGTTGGTCCGTACAGATCCGTACAGTACGTACGGATTCGTACAGTCCGTACGGATCCGTACAGTCCGTACACCTCACCCAAACATAGACCATTTGATCCCTTCTCTTCACCACAACTTCCCAAGGTCTTCCTTAGACTTCTCCTTGATGTTTCATAGCCTCTTCTGGTACACTTGACAGCTTCCCACAGCCTTCTTAATACTCCTTGTACAAGATCTATTCAACCCACTCTGTCTTCTTTCACTCCATCTCATCTCTCTCTTGTTCATTCTCATCTCTTCAAGTTAACACTCCCCCTCAAGCTTGACTCTAGTGATCCTAAGTCAATCTTGGAACCTTGAAGAGTCTTCTCATTAAAAACCTTATCAAAGAAATGTTAACTTGAAGAGATACAAATGAACAAGAGAGAGATGAGATGGAGGCAAAGGAGATAGATGGTGTGAAGAGATCTTGTGAAACAAGAATGGAGAAGGCTGTGGGAAGCTGATATGTGCACAAGAGGCTCTAGAACACATTGAGGATGATCAAGAAGGACCTTGGGAAGCTTTGGTGAGAAGAAGGGATCAAATGGTCGAGTTTAGGGTGAGTTGTACGGATGGCCGTACGGCCGTACAGACTGTACGGACTGTACGGATCTGTACGGACCAGACTCGACCCAAAACATATATATTCGACCATCTGAGCATAAAAGAGGTTTTAGGGCTTGTGCAAACTTAGGGCACAATGTGTACGGACCAGGTTGATCCTCTATGGCCGTACAACCCTAATAAAGCACAAGACTTGTAAACCAAGCTTCAAGAAGGTTTAGGGTTGTGAGCAAAGACTTGGGATCCAAGGGAGGTTTAGGCGAGATGAAAAGATGCTGAGTATATTCCATCTGCCAAAGGAAGAGCAAGGATGCTTTCCAGAAAGGAAGAACCTTATCCACAACCTTATCCACTCACCAAAGGAAGAGGCATGAACCTAGACACATCTCTGGATAGGTTCAGTGACCTTGCTGGCTCATTCTCACCCAAGCTTCCCTTAGGCGAGCTCCTCTGGTTCCAGGCTGTCCCAAAACGTGTGGAGAACTCTGTCCACACAATTCAAACCGAGGAGCCTCTTCCCTTTGACTCCACATGCTTTGTTGATTATTTTGTAAACCCTAATGTAGCTCTCTCTCTCTCTATATAAACTGATCTCTGTCAAGTGTAAACATTAAGGGAGTAAGGGGGAAAAACCCTCTCCACTTCCAGAAATAAAAGCTTGTAGTTCTTGGATCGAATCCTTCTTAAGTCTCTCTCTTTCTTAGTCTCTTTAATCTCTCTAAGTCTCTCATACTCTCTGATTCTGATTCAAGTTCATACAAGTAAACCAGAACCCTTTCTCTTCATCATCTCGTGTTCATCATTGCCTTAAAGGCTTGTTCATCACACACAAACCCAGATCCACATACTCTGGTGAAAATCCAACATGGTATCAGATCCTGGTTCATCAGAACTTGGTGTCTAGCTTCCGCAAAGATCAAGGCTTTCTCTCCGGCCATCAAAACCCAGAAAGGAGTTTCCTTTCCAGCCGGTTCATCCTCTACAAGAAGGTGTTCATCCATAAACCCAGAAGCTGTTCTTGAAGTCCCATACTCTCTCATACCGTCCAGAAGAAGGGAAGACCTCGGATCCAGGAGTTATGGAGTGGATTAGCTACCCTCTTCATCTAATCAAGTCCAAGGCGTGTTCTTATTCAAAGACCAGGAAGAAAGGTGAAAGCTTTCACCTTGTTACTGGTGGGGCGACCAAAGTATGAAGAAAGTTGGGGACTTTAGGCATGGAGAGTCCAAGGGAAGGTCCATGGAAGAAGGAGGTGTTGGGTCGCAACCAAGAGCTCCTGATCTTGCCATGAATCAAAGGTGTTCAAGGAACTAACACTAGTTCCTTGTTTGTAAGAACCTACTGTCCCTTGTTATAAAGCTTGATACTTTATGAACTGAATGTGTTGTGTGATGTGTTTGAGACCTGAGGATGTGTTTAAGATTGCTAGATATGAAGTTTAGAATCTATCCCAGGATGTTTAGATGACTCGTTTTGAATGGTTGAGTGTTTAAAGTGCTTGCTCCAGTTCTAAATGTTGCTTGACATGATGATGCGCCCCTAGGATGCTCTTTGGTTGATGGGAATGGATAATCCTTGCAAGAACGAATCAGAGACTCAAGTTCTTCAAGGCGTGTGGATTGAATGGTGACACAAGAGGGATGGATGAACTCTTGATACTCCTAGATGAACAAACCGGATATGACACACCGATCTAGACACCCTTAGGTCTCTGGATATTACACACCAGAACTCGACACACTTTCTAGAGAGAGAGCCGCCAAGGAGAAAGAATACTCGTTGATAAAAAGTTGGATGAGTTACAATAGGGTTTAGGAACCCTTTAAATAAAAGAAACCAGAGAACAGGCTCTCTAGGGTTTCGAAAATAAGTAAAAAGGAAAACTATAGTTTAAACATAACATAAGCTTAAAATGTAAATACTTCTACTGGTCTTGGGCCGAGAATAGAGCCTAAGTGATTTGTAAGACAAGTCGTGGCCTCGTTAAAAACCTTCCTCCGGAAAACCTCGTGGGACAAAACCAAAAGCAAGGAAAAGAGCACACACCAAATGTCTTGCCTAGACACTAACTCAGCTTGATGTAGAGATGGCTTGAATGGTGATCAAGACATCTCGGATCAAACCTTGTCCAAGACTTTCTTCTTGTTGTGGATGTGAAGTGAGTAATCCAACAACAGTCTCCTTAAGTTTCTTGACTCTGGAACGAGTCATGGGACCTTCTGGAATGGCTAGAGCATCATCACCAGGCTGCTGGTGCATTGTGGCTGCATGTGGCTCATCTAGACTCTCCTTGTTCTCCTTAGTGATCCGGTCCATGATCACATCACATGATATTAGATAGTATGTTCTGAATCTGCTTGCATACATGAATAGAATCTGATTTAAAGTGAAGCATTTGGGTCTGGTGTTTGGAAATGGCAGTGATGCTTAGTCTCTGTTCTTATGAATGTCTTGCTAGGATGATAGATAGTTGTATCTAATCCGTTTTGCATTCATGAAGTAAATGGGTTAAGGCTGTTGCATACTCTTGTCATTGGGGCTGCCTTAAGGTTGAGACACCTAGACTGATGTCTAAGGGTCGTTTAAGGCAGGGAATGGTTGCCTAAGTGCTTTGTGATAGCATTTAGAGAGTGGTAAGCTTGCATTAGATGGATCTCAATGATAATGAGATGCTGTCTAAGTGCAAAGCTTGTGACATTGGTGATCAAACTTGATGATTAGTCAAGGTTTGATCCCAATGCAAATGTGTCTTATCTTGTGTGGAGTTTGAGTGTTGTTTCAGGTTCACATGGAGTGTCTCTTGTTCAACACCAATCTGGAACAAGAGGAAGGCTTGGTCCATTGTGTGGAGCAATGGGAAGGTTCTTGGTTTAGTAGCCGGTTATAAGAAGCGCAGGCCATGAAGGTTGTTGAGCTCCTGGTTCAAGACACACAAGAAGAGAAGGTCATCACTGAAGCTTGAGGAGGCCGGTGACCTGAGGGTACTTAAAGCTGAAGACATGAAGGTGGACCAGTGGTTTAAGCGCAGCTGTTGGGGTGGTGTGCTCCTGGTTTGGATGCTCATTCAGGCTCACTTTCAAGCTTGAACCTAGACTCAATTCAAGCTTGAGGTGGGGACTTGAGTAAGCTACCTGATGATCTAAGTTCAAGACCTGGTTCCTCCTCACCATTGCACCAGGAATAGAAGATGGAGCCATCCGGGTTTAGACATTGGCGAGTCTAGACAAGAGAGTGGTCAGAGCACTCTTGGCTGTGTGAAGAAGAAGGTGAATCTACAATGCGGCTTCTGAAGTGAGGTGGTTGAAGAGTTAGCTGAGGTATCTTCCAGCATTCCATTCAAGGTGGCGAGATCAGAAAGGAGTGGGCAGTGGTGTGTTGATCAAGATCATGAAGCAGTCCTTCCAAGCTTGACTTGTTCCACATGGTCAAGCTTGAGGGGGAGTATTGAGAAGCTTCAATGATCTTTGAAGATGGTGTCCTTGGTGGTTATTCAAGAAGAAGAAGCAACCAAGGCTGAGAAAGAAGATGGTACTCAATGGAGTTTGTATCTTGGTAATCCGAGCACTTAACCCAACAAGAAGTTGGGTGAAAGGGGGAGAGACCAAGATCAGTAGGAGATGAGCTAGAAGAGCTCAAGAAGAGTTAGTGGTGTGCAATGAGAGTCGGTCCAGACTTGCACCACAGTGAGGGCCATGATCCAGAGTTCTTTGTGTCAACCACACTGGTTGAGACACAAAGAACTCACTGGCCAATCCCTAGGCCTTGAAGGAGCTTACTCTTTTCCTTATGAGGGTTTTATCCCTAAGGAGGGTTTTCTCTCATAAGGTTTTTAATGAGGAGTGACTTCAAGGTTCCAAGCTTGACTTAGGATCACTAGAGTCAAGCTTGAGGGGGAGTGTTAACTTGAAGAGATACAAATGAACAAGAGAGAGATGAGATGGAGGCAAAGGAGATAGATGGTGTGAAGAGATCTTGTGCAACAAGAATGGAGAAGGCTGTGGGAAGCTGATATGTGCACAAGAGGCTCTAGAACACATTGAGGATGATCAAGAAGGACCTTGGGAAGCTTTGGTGAGAAGAAGGGAGCAAATGGTCGAGTTTAGGGTGAGTTATACAGATGGCCGTACGGCCGTACGGACTGTACGGACTGTACGGATCCGTACGGACCAGACTCAACCCAAAACATATATATTCGACCATCTGAGCATAAAAGAGGTTTTAGGGCTTGTGCAAACTTAGGGCACAATGTGTACGGACCAGGTTGATCCTCTATGGCCGTACTGTTGAGATAGAGAAGAGAATGACCAGAAGAAGAAGCTGGTTCATGATCCAAAGAAATAAAGAAACAAGAAGAAGAAGAAGGAGTGATCCGGATACTCCAAGTTGAGACTGGTTCATACAGTCTTGTGAACTAAGTCATTATTAGAATGGAGAAGAAAGAAGCATGGCTGAGTGTGGTCCATTGATCTGAGAGATAAAGAAAACAAAGAGAAGAATAGATACCTGAAAAGAGTTTGGGTCTGTACAACCTTGCTACACAAGGCAGTCCGTACAGTCTTGGCTTCCAAGTAACCAAACTTAACCTAGAGTGACTTGGAAGGCAAGAAAGGTTGGAACTCGTCCAGATTAATATTCTGAAGCATATTTGAAGTTTAAATGGAGCATCAGACCGTTGAAGAGAGCTGAGGCAAGTGGAGATTTAATTAAGAATAAAAGTCACATGTTCTGCCTAAGAAGAAAGCAGTTTGGACCTGTCACTTTCACTCAACCAGACTGTGCCCATCTCTCTCCTGTCACTATCTACTCCCTCTGGTCGAGATTCACCTTGTCTGCATCCTCCTGGCTTCATCAGAAACCCTACACTAATATTTTTTTAGTAGATTTGTACTTTAATATTTATTTATTCTCTTGCAATTTGTAATCTGGCTATATAGCCACCCCATGTGTATTGTGAAACCTCTAAGGCAGAGGGGAGTTCTCTCTCTCTTCAATATTCTCTTGTTACTTCACTCTCTCCAAACTCTTTACTCTCTTAATCTCGTCCATAATCTCTGTGATTCTCACTCTCACTTAATCTCTCTCAGATACTCACTAATACTCTCTTAATCTCTTAGTTCTCCAGCAGCATTCTCCTTGATTCTCCTTTACTCTCATCAGTCTCTTCTCTATAATTTCGACCACACTCTGTTTCTACATCACTCACACACGAGAATCTGTCTATTATCACATGGTATCAGAGCTTCCAAGCTCCTGAAACCTTCATAGCTTCCGCAAATCATCATCTTCTCAAAACTGTCTCCAAAACAGTTTCTGCTACATCTCTTTATCCACTGGTCAAAAGGTCTTCCAGGAGGGAAGAATCTCTCCCGAACTCAAGATAGGACAGTATACAAGTCTCTGTAACTCAAGAAAGCTTCAGCTCAGTCCAGCAAGCTTCAGCTCAGTCCAGCAAGCTTCATCAAAGTTTCAGTTTCAAGCTCTGTTTCTTGCAAAACCAGTTGGTACATTCTATTGTCCACTGGTCCAAACTCTCTAAGATGGAGAGCTCAAAGGAAATGGCGACTTCAGTAGATTCAAGGAGTCCAAAGAAGAAGCCAAACCACCTCATCTGGTCCATGCTGAAGATAATCCATGGAAGAAACCATTCTTGGAGAAAGGTCACTAAAGAAGCATTAAAGCTAAGCTGTTCTAATCATTCTCTGGCCAGCCATGCTGAAGCTCTGTTTCTGACCAACAAAACCCACGACCAGCAAGAGAACAGGAGGGGTTTGAAGTGTCTCCTTGACCAGAAGGAGAGAATCAAGAAGAGGATGTATTGGACAGTCAATCCACACCACAAGCCCTTCAAATTCATGTGATTCACGGCCATGGAGGTTCAAGGAACTAGCTCAGGTTCCTTGGTTGTAAGTTAACCTCCGAAACTCTAATAAGAGCCTGTTTAATTGCTTAAATTATTTCTGGTTGTGTATGTGTTTAGTATCTTTGGGACAGTTTAATGGTACTACAGTTATTGCACCTAGTTTTTGTCCCATGATACTAAAGAGTTGTGTGTGTATTGTTCTAGGAGTGATTAAGTTTGCTAGCATGGTAATGTCTAGTTTCTGTCCTAGAATAATTCTTTGTGTTGTCTCTGGCCTAAGTGAGTTGCTTAGTCTCAGTGTCTGTCTTGTTGCATTGTTAAAGGTCTAGGAAAGTTTTCTGGCCATGTGTTGCATTCATAGTTGTGTAGCTTGATTAGATGAGTTGTCTAGTCTATGCTACTGTCATAAATTGTCATTGCATTCTGATATTGTCATATGTGTGATAAATTGAGGCTAGATGCCTTGTAATTGATGAGTTATCATACCTGAGCATTTAGTGAATTGGTTGCATGGATTTGAACTGAATGAGTTGTTTAGATTCTGTCCATTGCATTTTCTTAAAGCATTGGGATCAGGATTGGTAAGTTACCAAGGTCTGATCCTAGTGTGTGTGGTCTGATTCTTGCTGGAGTTTGAGTGACGTTTCAGGTATAGAAGTGTTGTCTCTGTCCATCATCAATCAAGACAAAGAAGAAGACTTTGCCCATTGTGAGAAAAGAAGATGAATAGGTAGAGTAAACTGACAAGAATCTCCTGGTTCTGTTTGAACCAGAGAGAAGGAATGAGTAAGTGATGAAGAGTGAATGCAAGTGATGAAGTATAAGTGAAGACTATGAAGAGAATCTGAGAGAATAAGAGATTATGAGTAACTTAGGTGACCAGAGAGTAGAGAGAAGCAGAATTTCGTGTGTAATGAGAGAGAGAGAGAGAGAGAGAAAGTAACCAAGAATATGAAGAGAGAAGAACTTTCTCCTTAAACAAATCAGTTACATTAGAGGCCTTTAAATAGGCAGTATGCACATAATAAATTAATCTAAATCTAGACAAACATAAACAAATGCTTTTCTGAGAAGTAGAAGTGTCCAAGAGGGTAAGGACAAGGGGAGGCTCGTCCAGCTGAGGAGAAAGGGACAGGAGAGAGACAGTGACCAGGTCTGATGAGTGAAAGTGACAGGCCAGCAACAGCTCTCTCTCCTTAAGCTTAACATGTGACTTTCTTCCATATTTGAATTTGAATCTGGTCAAACCCTCTACCAACGGTTTCCTTAGCCTCTGGAGACCCTCAGCTCGTGTTCCCATCAGTACCTTTCCCCTCAAGGAAAGTTAGGTCATAGTAGATTGCTTGTGATCCAAGTCTGTACAGACAGCCTTCTTTCTCTCAAGTAATCAGACTCTTCTCTTCTTCTTATCTCTTTATTTCATTCCAATATTCTTCTCTTGATTTACTTTTTTTGAAGGTCATCTTGATCATACTCAGCCATGCTTCTTCCTTGTCCATTTAACAATAACTTGGTTCACAAGTCTGTATGAACAATTCTCAACTTGAAGTATCCAGATAACTTCTTCTTGTTGTCTTATTTATTTCTCTTCATCCATACTTGGATCATGAGCCAGATTCTTCTTGTGGACATTCCCCTCTTTATTTCAACACTCCCCCTCAAGCTTGACCATAGGAGATCCTTGGGCAAGCTTGGAACTGAGAGTACTTGGCTCATTAAAAACCTAAGGGTGGAAAACCTCATGGGATAAAACCAACAATTAGGGAAAAAGAGTGCCAGCATCTCAGCCTAGGGATTGGCCAGTGGGTTTATGAGCCTTATGATAAAGTTTAGGAACTCAGAAACCCTGGATCAAGGCCCTTTTCAGTTGCAAGTCAGGCGCTCCTTGCTTCAGACTCAGTTTAAGCGCCATTTGCTTCAGATTCAATCAGCCTTTTAGCTGCTTCTTATGACCAGAACTTGTCTCCCCCTTTCTTCTGAATTGAGCACTCCATTTAAGGGTTAACTCCAAGCCTGCCTTTGCTCATGAGCTCAATAGGTACCTTGTATAAGTTTTTGGAATGCTAGTGAGGGGTGCTGAACGCTTGAATCCTTCACGCCACTTGCTTTTCAACCAGCCTGTGCATTGTCACTCTTGAAGATTTCAACATGTTGGGGGACTTTGCAACTCCATGATCTGCCACCAACAGGTGATTGCTTAGCCAAGAATGTCCCTAGTTGAATATTCCTTGTGTCTTTGCATATAGCTGGCCAGATTGTAAGACACCATTTGCTGGCTTCCTTAGGCTTCATCAACCAGGTACAAGCATACATGCTATGGGCTGATTCATAGCTTCCCAACTGAAGGTAACTGTTCTAACTCCATGTAGAAGCTGATCCATAGCTTTCCAACCAGAAGGTAACTGTTCTAACTCCCACGCCTTGGGCTGATTCATAGCATTCCAATCAGCTTGCCTCTCCACCTGATCTTCTTGCCAAGTAGTCTCTGATGGCCATCTGTTCTAACACCAAGTTGTTGCTGTCCTTGCTGATGTTTCTTTGATCCGGCTGATGAGAAATCTTGCAAGGGTGAATTCCACCACTTGCATACTCTCACTTCTGATCTGAGTTTTGAAACCAGGAGCGCATCACCCCTACAGCTGCGCTTAAGTCAACCGGTTCCTCCCTTAATCTCTTCTCCACTGCCTCTTGTAAGTCTTTTGAACCAGGAGCTCAACACCCAAACAGGCTGCGCTTAATTCAACCGGTTCTCTACACACAAGTGATCTTTCCATGGTCAGGAATATACAGACTCTGTAGGCTCTGAACTCATGGGCAAAGTCTTTTTCTTTGTCTTGATTTGATGATGGACAGAGACAACACTTGTATACCTGAAACATCACTCAAACTCCAGCAAGAATCAGACCACACACACTAGGATCAGACCTTGGTAACTCACCAATCCTGATCCCAATGCTTTAAGACAATGCAATGGACAGAATCTAAACAACTCAGTTAGTTCAAATCCATGAAACCAATTCACTAAATGCTCAGGTATGATAACTCATCAGTTACAAAGCATCTAGGCTCATTTTATCACACATGTGACAGTAGCAGAATGCAATGACAATTTATGACAGTAGCATATACTAGACAACTCATCTAATCAACCTACACAACTAAGAAAGCAATACATGACCGGGAAACTCTCCTAGGCCTCTAGCAATGCAACAAGACACACAACAGGCTCTAAGAAACTCGCCTAGACCATACAGCACACAAACAAATGAGCTAAGACAAGAACAAGACAAAACAATGCTAGAAATCTCCTAGAACAGTACACAGGCATCAAGCAACAATTTTAAGCAATAGCTATATGAATGCACAAGATTCAACTCAAGACAGCATGAGATAAAAAGCAACTAAATGCACATCACACAAGCTAATGGTAACTGGTTTCATCAAAACCATAGGGACCAGTAGCTTAGACCAACTTCTAAATGCATACCAGTCAACTATGATGGACTAACCAGACCATTAGCACAAGATAACAATGAAATGGATTGAACCAGATGCTATATGATCATGCTAGCAAGCTTACTTACTCCTAGAACAGTGCATACACAATGTTTAAGTATCATGGGACAGAAACTAGGTTCAACAACTCTAGTAACATTGACTGTCCCTAAGATACTAACAACACACTCAACAAAACCAGAAACAATTTAAGACAATTAAGCAAGCTCTTATTAGAGTTAAGGAGGTTAACTTACGAGCAAGGAACCTGAGCTAGTTCCTTGAACCTCCATGGCTGTGAATCACTTGAATTTGAAGGGCTTGTGGTGTGGATTGACTTTCCAGCACCTCCTCTTCTTGATTCTCTCCTTCTGGTCAAGGAGACACTTCAAACCCCTCCTGTCCTCTTGCTGGTCGTGGGTTTTGTTGGTCAGAAACAGAGCTTCAGCATGGCTGGCCAGAGAATGATTAGAACAGCTTAGCTTTAATGCTTCTTTAGTGACCTTTGTCCAAGAGTGGTTTCTTCCATGGATTATCTTCAGCATTTTGGACCAGATGTGGTGGTTTGGCTTCTTCTTTGGACTCCTTGAAGCTACTGAAGTCGCCATTTCCTTTGAGCTCTCCATCTTAGAGAGTTTGGACCAGTGGACAATAGAATGTACCAACTGGTTTTGCAGGAAACAGAACTTGAAACTGAACCTTTGATGAAGCTTGCTGGACTGAGCTGAAGCTTTCTTGAGTTCCAGAGACTTGTATACTGTTCTATTTTGAGTTCTGGCGAGATTCTTCCCTCTTGGAAGACCTTTGGACCAGTGGATAAAGAGATGTAGCATAAACTGTTTTGGAGACAGTTTTGAGAAGATGATGATTTGCGGAAGCTATGAAGGTTTCAGGAGCTTGGAAGCTCTGATACCATGTGAGAAAAGAAGATGAATAGGTAGAGTAAACTGACAAGAATCTCCTGGTTCTGTTTGAACCAGAGAGAAGGAATGAGTAAGTGATGAAGAGTGAATGCAAGTGATGAAGTATAAGTGAAGACTATGAAGAGAATCTGAGAGAATAAGAGATTATGAGTAACTTAGGTGACCAGAGAGTAGAGAGAAGCAGAATTTCGTGTGTAATGAGAGAGAGAGAGAGAGAGAGAAAGTGATGTAACCCTGAACAGCATCTATGTTAAGGAAAGTAGAGCAAGGCACGAACCAGCTAAGCAACTGATCATAGCTTGGCTTAATGAGTTGTTTATGAGCCTTATTGGTATGATCCATGAAGTTTTAGATCGTGAGAAGCTATGCAACCTTGGATGAGTTGAATACCAGCTGAAAACAAGAATGAGGACGAGCTAAACCAGCTTAAAAGAGTGATGATGAGCTGAATAATCAAGTGAGCGGGAGTGACACTGATCCAGGAGCTGAAGCTGAGCTAAAAAGAGTGACACTAGAGCTGGTTTGGACTGAGCTGAAATGTGGCCTAATGATCAAAATGGACCAGGCCATTTTATGCAACCAAGCCCAAGATAAGGATCCAAACTCTCTTGCTGATGGTCCAGCCACGACTTTCAAGTCCAAGAACCCATTTGAAGCTGTTTTGGATCAAGTGGCCCAGGAAGAAGTGTTTCAGCCCATGGGAAGTTCATAACAAGATCATTATGGGCCTGCTTCATGAAAAATTCGACCAGCCTTATAATCAGAGCTTTCTGGCCTTTTTCTCATCAATAATACCAAGAGAGAGTCAGCAAGAAAGTCCTGGTCGTGGCATGCCAAGGGTCATTCAAAGGAGAACTCAATTCTGGTCAATAGTCTTAGTCTTCATTGCTGTTTTCGATAATTCTAGTTTTTACACAAAGTCTTTGCCTAGTTTTCTACTTTCTTTCTAGTTTTTCACACATTGTAAGACTATATAAAGGGCTTCACGTCCTGAGTAATAATCATTCAGCATTTTTAATAAAAACCATTCTCTTTAATCTTGTTGAATCCCTTGTTCCTGATGAACATTGTATTGGGTTGTTAGGAGAGGGATCTCCGATGCAACCTCTCTTAGCCAATTGTGAGCCAACGCTCATGGCTGAAGAGAAAATCAGCACAAAGGACCTTCCGCATCCCTTGGTGTATCCTACACGTCCATCACTTGGCCATTCTGGTCCAAGACTATCCAAACCACCAGCCTCAGAGTGTGTAGTCCGTGGGAAGGGTTTCATCAAGTGGTATCAGAGCCACTCTGAGGTTCGGAGTTCTTCACAGCCAGCCATTCTTAACTCTTCGTCTTCTAAGCAATCATATGTGTCTTTTGGACTGGAGACAGACCATGAAGTGAAGGCTGAACGCAAAGCAACAAGAGAGTCACTGAGAGGAAAGAAAAAGGTTCCATTCTTCCATGGAGAGTTTGATCCAGATTCATACAACAATTGGGAAAGAGAGATGGAGACAATCTTTGGCTGCCATAACTACACAGCAGAGAAGCGGTTCCGTGTTGCCGTTACTGGGTTGTGTGGGTATGCTCTTGACTGGTGGAATCAGGTTGCTAACACTAGGAGACGCACTGGAGAGCCACAAGTTGGGTGTTGGTTTGAAATGAAGACAATAATGAAGAAAAGGTTTGTAGCCAAGAGTTATGGTCAAATTGATTTGAAGAGATTGAGAAGTCCATCTGATTCATTTTGGGCACGACCTAGGCCAGCCAGAAAAGAAAAATCTAGCAACATCAGGGCATCTCAACAAGGTGTGAAGCAAAGCAGATCAAAGAAGGCAGAACAAAAGCCAATATCTAATCCAATCATAGAGACTCCATCAGCCAGATCTGAAAAGAAACGAAATGATGGCTTGAAGAGATGGCTGTGTGCTTTTAAGGAGAAGATCCATCAAGATATTACAGCCTCATGTCCATCACCAGCCTCACAACTATCAGTAGAACAAGAGAAGCAAGGAGCAGTAACTACCATTCAAGAGATCAAAGTTGCTGAACCAGAGTCAACAAATCTTTTTGTGCAGATTAATGCAACCATAGAAGAAGCAAGGATACAGAACTTGGAGAAATGGAAGTGTCTGTTCCAGGAGGTGGATCAACAAAAGGAGACAGCCACTCAGCTAACCTCAGTCACTGCTACTCAAGAGATTAGAGAAACTGAACCGAAACTGGTTAATCTTGACCAGAAAGATTGTTTGTTCAACCATCTGCATCAAGAGGAAGGTTCAGAGGCCGTGAGTGATCTCTGGACTGTCCAAGACATGGCTGAAGAAGTGTGTAGTATTGGATCAGAAGCTGCTCACGAGAAGAAGTACACAATGGTTTGCAGTTCAGGTGCATTTCATGAACCATTTGTTTGTGAGTTTCTGATCAAACCAATTATTTGGATCAAGCATAGCCTCGTGGAGCATTTGAGAAATGTCAAGGGGCTACAACACTTCATATTTGAGCCAGGAATAGATTCGTGTGTTCACAGGAGCAAAATCAACATCTTGGTTGAAGTAACGACACATTGGAAGCAAGACAAGGTCGGTTCTGTCATCCTAGGAGGTTCGGATTCGAGGACAAATCCTCTTAAAGGAGGAGGGGATGATGTAACCCTGAACAGCATCTATGTTAAGGAAAGTAGAGCAAGGCACGAACCAGCTAAGCAACTGATCATAGCTTGGCTTAATGAGTTGTTTATGAGCCTTATTGGTATGATCCATGAAGTTTTTGGTGTGATCATAAGTAGATGCTGTGATAAGAGAGAAGAGTCAGCAGGTAACACGTTTTTTATCAGATCCATAATTGATCAGAACCAGCTTAGAAGAGCAAAACAGAAACTTGTTGTTGTTAAAGAGGAGAAACTGCTTGCTCTAAGTTCTGTTTGCAATGAGATACATCTAAGGCACGTGAGAGGATTGCAGCACTTTGTATTCAAACCAGGAGAAGAGGTTTGTGTGTGTAAAGACATGAACCAAAGCGTGATTGAAAGAGCAAGGAGTTTGGAGTTGATTGAGCAAGGTTCCAGGAGTATGCTGAGGAATGGAAAAGAACTGCAATGCTGGGTTTTTGATCCACGAGGTGATCATGGTTCTATCATCTTACAAGACTTGGATTTGAGGACAAATCCTTTTGAAGGGAGAGAGTATGGTGTGATCCTGAGCAGGCTCAAACTCAAGTCATGGGATACAATGTATTGGCTAGCTAATCTGCTGATTAAAGCTTGGCTGAATGAGCAGTTTCAATGTCTCATTGGAATGGTTTATGAGGTATTAGACAGAGAGAAGGATAAGAGATTTGATGCGGCCTCTGGTAGTCATGGAATGCTCATGAATCAGTATGGACGTGGAGAACAAACTAAGCAGGAGATAAGCAAGGTGGATCACCTTCAACAATCAGATGGACGTGCTAGCTTGATGGAGAACGCATTAGCTTCTCAACTGGACCAGTCACAAGATCAATGGCCAAAGCTCAGAACCAACACCTTCTACACTTACTTTTGGCGTGGAAAGAGAAGAGGAGTTAACCAAGAAGGAAAGGGAATTAAACCATTGGTTTAATCTCTGATTGTTTAAGGGATTGTAATGTTTTTAATTTGAACCAAAGGCAAATTCGTTTTGGGATTAACCAGGGTAAACCAAAACCAATTAGGATTAGGTTTTGTAAACCAATTTCAATTGGGTTTAGGGTTAGGGTTAGACAAAACCAAAACCCATTCGGTTTAGGTTTAGGGATTTCGTGTTTTCTTTTAAATAATTGTATGCAGTCAGCTGAATAATGAATCAATCAAGTTTTAGCAGAAACAAACGTTTTCTTTCATCTCTTCTCTTGCTTTGGCGAGTTGAGACTTGCTGGTGAGTAACATCCAGCGTGGGTTCTCTGTTTTGGTGTGTCATATCCAGATCAGAAGCCTTGGAGTATCAGGAGACGTGCCATCTCTCTTGTGTCCCACATCAATCCACAAGCCTTGAAGCAGATTGAGTCCTTGATTCTCTGTTTGCAAGGATTATCAAAGGATTTACCCACCTACAAGAGATCCAGGGAGTTACAGCCTATCCAAGGCCGTACCAAGTGGTATCAGAGCCTCTTGCAGGTTAGGGTAACAGATCTTAATCTGGTTTCATCAACTGCACACGATTTTTGTCTCTTTGGTAGCTGATCTACCACCAAATTCGTTTGGAAGAGGAGAAGAGTGACAGAGAAGAGAAACTACCACAACAACAAAATCAACAAACCCTAGGAGCTTGGTTGACACCACACACGTCACCATGATCATACCTGAGGTCTTTGTTGGAGGAAGATGTCCCACAGCTTTTATATCATGGGCTGTAAGCATAGACAACTTTATCCTGCAGAATCAAATACCTTCACAGGAAAGTTTAGCCTTTGCTATTAGTCTACTGAGAGGTGAGGCTAAGGCATGGTGGAGGGTAGAGGAAGAAGCACGCTGGTATGAAGAAGAACAACTGGAAACTTGGGATGAGCTCAAAATAACCTTGAGTTTTAGGTACATACCTGGTTTTCAATGGGAGGAAACTGCACTGCCATCCTCACAACCAGAGAATCCTTTACCCACGTCTGCATCTGATAAGGAAGTACACATACAAGTATTGTGTGAGCTCGTGCCTGATCAAAGAAAACAAGAAGAGAAAGTGCTTGGAGAGTCATCTACAACTCATGAATTGGCGCTTGCTGTGATTGATCAAGGTGAAAGCTTTCAGTCTTTAACTTGTAGTTTACTGACCTGGTCTACTTTATACTTCCAGTCCAGCTTATTGGAGCATCTGAGAGTTGTTAAGGGCTTGCAGCAAGTCGTTTTTGAACCAGGAGGAAGCTTGAGTGTTAGTAGAAGGCACAACACCAATCTGGCTCAGAAAGCCGTTTCATACAAGCTTGATCTGCAAGGTTTCTTCACTCCTGAAGAACAAGATTTGAGGTCAAATCTTTTTGAAGGGAGAGAGGATGGTGTGATCATAAGTAGATGCTGTGATAAGAGAGAAGAGTCAGCAGGTAACACGTTTTTTATCAGATCCATAATTGATCAGAACCAGCTTAGAAGAGCAAAACAGAAACTTGTTGTTGTTAAAGAGGAGAAACTGCTTGCTCTAAGTTCTGTTTGCAATGAGATACATCTAAGGCACGTGAGAGGATTGCAGCACTTTGTATTCAAACCAGGAGAAGAGGTTTGTGTGTGTAAAGACATGAACCAAAGCGTGATTGAAAGAGCAAGGAGTTTGGAGTTGATTGAGCAAGGTTCCAGGAGTATGCTGAGGAATGGAAAAGAACTGCAATGCTGGGTTTTTGATCCACGAGGTGATCATGGTTCTATCATCTTACAAGACTTGGATTTGAGGACAAATCCTTTTGAAGGGAGAGAGTATGGTGTGATCCTGAGCAGGCTCAAACTCAAGTCATGGGATACAATGTATTGGCTAGCTAATCTGCTGATTAAAGCTTGGCTGAATGAGCAGTTTCAATGTCTCATTGGAATGGTTTATGAGGTATTAGACAGAGAGAAGGATAAGAGATTTGATGCGGCCTCTGGTAGTCATGGAATGCTCATGAATCAGTATGGACGTGGAGAACAAACTAAGCAGGAGATAAGCAAGGTGGATCACCTTCAACAATCAGATGGACGTGCTAGCTTGATGGAGAACGCATTAGCTTCTCAACTGGACCAGTCACAAGATCAATGGCCAAAGCTCAGAACCAACACCTTCTACACTTACTTTTGGCGTGGAAAGAGAAGAGGAGTTAACCAAGAAGGAAAGGGAATTAAACCATTGGTTTAATCTCTGATTGTTTAAGGGATTGTAATGTTTTTAATTTGAACCAAAGGCAAATTCGTTTTGGGATTAACCAGGGTAAACCAAAACCAATTAGGATTAGGTTTTGTAAACCAATTTCAATTGGGTTTAGGGTTAGGGTTAGACAAAACCAAAACCCATTCGGTTTAGGTTTAGGGATTTCGTGTTTTCTTTTAAATAATTGTATGCAGTCAGCTGAATAATGAATCAATCAAGTTTTAGCAGAAACAAACGTTTTCTTTCATCTCTTCTCTTGCTTTGGCGAGTTGAGACTTGCTGGTGAGTAACATCCAGCGTGGGTTCTCTGTTTTGGTGTGTCATATCCAGATCAGAAGCCTTGGAGTATCAGGAGACGTGCCATCTCTCTTGTGTCCCACATCAATCCACAAGCCTTGAAGCAGATTGAGTCCTTGATTCTCTGTTTGCAAGGATTATCAAAGGATTTACCCACCTACAAGAGATCCAGGGAGTTACAGCCTATCCAAGGCCGTACCAGTTTTAGATCGTGAGAAGCTATGCAACCTTGGATGAGTTGAATACCAGCTGAAAACAAGAATGAGGACGAGCTAAACCAGCTTAAAAGAGTGATGATGAGCTGAATAATCAAGTGAGCGGGAGTGACACTGATCCAGGAGCTGAAGCTGAGCTAAAAAGAGTGACACTAGAGCTGGTTTGGACTGAGCTGAAATGTGGCCTAATGATCAAAATGGACCAGGCCATTTTATGCAACCAAGCCCAAGATAAGGATCCAAACTCTCTTGCTGATGGTCCAGCCACGACTTTCAAGTCCAAGAACCCATTTGAAGCTGTTTTGGATCAAGTGGCCCAGGAAGAAGTGTTTCAGCCCATGGGAAGTTCATAACAAGATCATTATGGGCCTGCTTCATGAAAAATTCGACCAGCCTTATAATCAGAGCTTTCTGGCCTTTTTCTCATCAATAATACCAAGAGAGAGTCAGCAAGAAAGTCCTGGTCGTGGCATGCCAAGGGTCATTCAAAGGAGAACTCAATTCTGGTCAATAGTCTTAGTCTTCATTGCTGTTTTCGATAATTCTAGTTTTTACACAAAGTCTTTGCCTAGTTTTCTACTTTCTTTCTAGTTTTTCACACATTGTAAGACTATATAAAGGGCTTCACGTCCTGAGTAATAATCATTCAGCATTTTTTAATAAAAACCATTCTCTTTAATCTTGTTGAATCCCTTGTTCCTGATGAACATTGTATTGGGTTGTTAGGAGAGGGATCTCCGATGCAACCTCTCTTAGCCAATTGTGAGCCAACGCTCATGGCTGAAGAGAAAATCAGCACAAAGGACCTTCCGCATCCCTTGGTGTATCCTACACGTCCATCACTTGGCCATTCTGGTCCAAGACTATCCAAACCACCAGCCTCAGAGTGTGTAGTCCGTGGGAAGGGTTTCATCAGAAAGTAACCAAGAATATGAAGAGAGAAGAACTTTCTCCTTAAACAAATCAGTTACATTAGAGGCCTTTAAATAGGCAGTATGCACATAATAAATTAATCTAAATCTAGACAAACATAAACAAATGCTTTTCTGAGAAGTAGAAGTGTCCAAGAGGGTAAGGACAAGGGGAGGCTCGTCCAGCTGAGGAGAAAGGGACAGGAGAGAGACAGTGACCAGGTCTGATGAGTGAAAGTGACAGGCCAGCAACAGCTCTCTCTCCTTAAGCTTAACATGTGACTTTCTTCCATATTTGAATTTGAATCTGGTCAAACCCTCTACCAACGGTTTCCTTAGCCTCTGGAGACCCTCAGCTCGTGTTCCCATCAGTACCTTTCCCCTCAAGGAAAGTTAGGTCATAGTAGATTGCTTGTGATCCAAGTCTGTACAGACAGCCTTCTTTCTCTCAAGTAATCAGACTCTTCTCTTCTTCTTATCTCTTTATTTCATTCCAATATTCTTCTCTTGATTTACTTTTTTTGAAGGTCATCTTGATCATACTCAGCCATGCTTCTTCCTTGTCCATTTAACAATAACTTGGTTCACAAGTCTGTATGAACAATTCTCAACTTGAAGTATCCAGATAACTTCTTCTTGTTGTCTTATTTATTTCTCTTCATCCATACTTGGATCATGAGCCAGATTCTTCTTGTGGACATTCCCCTCTTTATTTCAACACCCATGTTGTTCAGAGCCTGCACAAGATGCATATTCCTGTCCATGGATAAAAAGGCCCATGAGTTCAGAGCCTACAGAGTCTGTATATTCCTGACCATGGAGAGATGTTTTGTGTGTGAAACCGGTTGAAGAAGCGCAGCCTGGTTAGGTGTTGAGATTATGGTTGATGAGACACGCAAGAAGAAGTGTGGTGTAAGGCATTGGAGCAGAAACCAAAGGTGGATCGGTTGAAGAAGCGCAGCCTAGTTAGGTGCTGAGCTCCTGGTCCAATACTCATCTTTGCTCACCTTTCAAGCTTGGTCCATCACCTATACTCTCTGGATCAAGCTTGAGGAGGGGTATTGGTGAGTATTCTGAAGGTTCAAGACGTCCATAGCCTCACCAGAAGATCAGAAGTGGAGTTCACTCAGATCAAAGAAGAAGAAGAAGAAGAATGCTAGTGATGGAGTTCACACTGGCATGTCTCAGGAAAAATAGGATAACTTCCTCACCATGAAGAATTTGACCATGAAACTAATTTCCCTACATTCTAAACTCATCAAGGGCACGCGGCGAATTGGAATCAGTCTAAAAGGAGTTACGGTTTGGAAGTTACACCAGTTACAAGTTGCAGGCGTTCTGCTGTCTAGAGATCAGTTGCGGGTGATGGAGTTCATGATCCAAATTGGTCTACCAAGTGGGGGATTCAAGTGGAGTTCACTCCCCATCATGATTAACATTGTTGGAGCTCTCTGGAGTAGAATCTGGAGGTCCTTAACCCCATCAGAATGGCGAGTAGTCAGAAGATAGGGGAGATACAAAACCGGCCAAGAGATGAGTTCCGGGTTGTTGATGTGTGCAAGGGGTGGAGTTCACCCTTGCAGCACAAGAAAGGGCCGTGATCTAGAGCTCTTTGTGTCCAACCACACTGGTCTAAGGCACAAAGGCTCACTGGCCAATCCCTAGGCCTTAAGGATTTCTACTCTTTTTCCTTAGTATGTTTTTGTCCCATTGGGTTTTGCATACTAAGGTTTTAATGAGGGATTTCTTCAAGGTTCCAAGCTTGTCCAAGGATATCCTATGGTCAAGCTTGAGGGGGAGTGTTGAGATAGAGAAGAGAATGACCAGAAGAAGAAGCTGGTTCATGATCCAAAGAAATAAAGAAACAAGAAGAAGAAGAAGAAGGAGTGATCCGGATACTCCAAGTTGAGACTGGTTCATACAGTCTTGTGAACTAAGTCATTATTAGAACGGAGAAGAAAGAAGCATGGCTGAGTGTGGTCCATTGATCTGAGAGATAAAGAAAACAAAGAGAAGAATAGATACCTGAAAAGAGTTTGAGTCTGTACAACCTTGCTACACAAGGCAGTCCGTACAGTCTTGGCTTCCAAGTAACCAAACTTAACCTAGAGTGACTTGGAAGGCAAGAAAGGTGGGAACTCGTCCAGATTAATATTCTGAAGCATATTTGAAGTTTAAATGGAGCATCAGACCGTTGAAGAGAGCTGAGGCAAGTGGAGATTTAATTAAGAATAAAAGTCACATGTTCTGCCTAAGAAGAAAGCAGTTTGGACCTGTCACTTTCACTCAACCAGACTGTGCCCATCTCTCTCCTGTCACTATCTACTCCCTCTGGTCGAGATTCACCTTGTCTGCATCCTCCTGGCTTCATCAGAAACCCTACACTAATATTTGTTTAGTAGATTTGTACTTTAATATTTATTTATTCTCTTGCAATTTGTAATCTGGCTATATAGCCACCCCATGTGTATTGTGAAACCTCTAAGGCAGAGGGGAATTCTCTCTCTCTCTTCAATATTCTCTTGTTACTTCACTCTCTCCAAACTCTTTACTCTCTTAATCTCGTCCATACTCTCTGTGATTCTCACTCTCACTTAATCTCTCTCAGATACTCACTAATACTCTCTTAATCTCTTAGTTCTCCAGCAGCATTCTCCTTGATTCTCCTTTACTCTCATCAGTCTCTTCTCTATAATTTCGACCACACTCTGTTTCTACATCACTCACACACCAGAATCTGTCTATTATCACACGTACAACCCTAAGAAAGCACAAGACTTGTAAACCAAGCTTCAAGAAGGTTTAGGGTTGTGAGCAAAGACTTGGGATCCAAGGGAGGTTTAGGCGAGATGAAAAGATGCTGAGTATATTCCATCTGCCAAAGGAAGAGCAAGGATGCTTTCCAGAAAGGAAGAACCTTATCCACAACCTTATCCACTCACCAAAGGAAGGGGCATGAACCTAGACACATCTCTGGATAGGTTCAGTGACCTTGCTGGCTCATTCTCACCCAAGCTTCCCTTAGGCGGGCTCCTCTAGTTCCAGGCTGTCCCAAAACGTGTGGAGAACTCTGTCCACACAATTCAAACCGAGGAGCCTCTTCCCTTTGACTCCACATGCTTTGTTGATTATTTTGTAAACCCTAATGTAGCTCTCTCTCTCTATATAAACTGATCTCTGTCAAGTGTAAACATTAAGGGAGTAAGGGGGAAAACCCCTCTCCACTTCCAGAAATAAAAGCTTGTAGTTCTTGGATCGAATCCTTCTTAAGTCTCTCTCTTTCTTAGTCTCTTTAATCTCTCTAAGTCTCTCATACTCTCTGATTCTGATTCAAGTTCATACAAGTAAACCAGAACCCTTTCTCTTCATCATCTCGTGTTCATCATTGCCTTAAAGGCTTGTTCATCACACACAAACCCATATCCACATACTCAGGTGAAAATCCAACATGGTATCAGAGCCTGGTTCATCAGAACTTGGTGTCTAGCTTCCGCAAAGATCAAGGCTTTCTCTCCTGCCATCAAAACCCAGAAAGGAGCTTCCTTTCCAGCCGGTTCATCCTCTACAAGAAGGTGTTCATCCATAAACCCAGAAGCTGTTCTTGAAGTCCCATACTCTCTCATACCGTCCAGAAGAAGGGGAGACCTCGGATCCAGGAGTTATGGAGTGGATTAGCTACCCTCTTCATCTAATCAAGTCCAAGGTGTTAGTTTCGTGAAGAACAGAGTGAAGAATAATGAAGAACAGGTGAGAGAGAGGGAGTTTGATTCGAAATGGTTAAGAGAGAGAGTAGAGTTTGTGTTACTTGACAGAGAGAATAAGAGAGAGAAGGAGTTTATTTCCTTGGATTAAAATGAACTGCATACAACTGAATAAATAAGCAAAGAAAGCAGAGAAAGAAAAGAATAGAATAATGGGTTCTGGCCGAGGGAAAGTGACATGTCCTGAACGGCCAGAAGCTCTAAATGGAACATGTGACTTTGTCTATTTAAAATATCTCCACTTGCTTCTGCTTCCCAACGGGTCTCTTGACCATTCAAACCAGTTTGAATCCCTCTTGGTCGATTTGAATTAAACTCCTTGTCTTCCAAGTCAAGCTAGGTCAGAGTTGGTTGCTTGGGCGCCAAGGAGTTGTACGGACAGACTTGCTTCACAAGTCTTGTACGGATCACTTCTCTTTACTTAGACCAAATGTTCCTCTCTTGATCTCTTCTTGCTAAATGTCTTCATGTCAATACTCCCCCTCAAGCTTGACCATAAGATTTGATCAAGCTTGGAAACCATGAAGACTTCCCTCATTAAAACCTTAATATGCAAAACCCACTGGGATAAAAACATACTAAGGAAAGAGTAGAAGCTCCATGGCTAAGGGGATCACGCCTGGGTGATATCAATGAGTCCAAGCTTGGGATAGATGGACTCACACACCTTAGTACTAGCAGCTTTGGTGAAGATGTCGGCTAACTGATCTTCACTCCTTGTATAGCAAGGCAGAATGACTCCTTGGGTTATTACTTGTCTCACTTTGTGGCAGTCCACCTCAATGTGTTTAGTTCTCTCATGAAATACTGAGTTTGAGGCTATATGGATAGCAGTTTGGTTGTCGCAGTGCATGGTGATTGGTGCAGTGATCTCTATCCCCAAGTCTTTGAGAAGTCCTTTGATCCACACTAACTCATTTGTTAGTTTCCTCATGGCTCTATACTCTGCTTCAGCACTTGAGCATGAAACCACCTTTTGCTTCTTGCTCTTCCATGTGACCAGATTGCCTCCTATGAAGGTGCAATAGCCTGTGGTTGATTTCCTATCATTCCTATCTCCTGCCCAATCAGCATCACAATAGCCAACCACTTCCGTGTTGCCATTACAGCCCATCCATACTCCTTGTCCAGGAGCTCCACTGAGATATCTGAGTATCCTTTCCACCATTTTCCAGTGATGAACCTTTGGCACTTGCATATGCTGGCTCACCTGGTTCACAGCAAAGCATATATCAGGTCTAGTGATGGTTAAATAGATAAGCTTACCCACTAGTCTTCTGTATTGCTTTGGATCATCAAATGGTGTGTCTTCATACTCCCCCTCACGCAAAATCTTATAGCCATCTTCTAGTGGAGTCTTGGCTGGTTTCTCTCCAAGCATACCTGCTCCATTCAGAAGATCAAGTGTGTACTTCCTTTGGGACAAGAAGAGCCCCTCATTAGAGCGGCATACTTCAATTCCAAGGAAGTACTTTAGCTCACCTAAATCCTTGATTTCAAATACAGATTTTAGATAAGCTTTAGTGATTTGTATACCTTCTTTGTCACTCCCTGTGATGATGATATCATCAACATACACAAGGATGACTACTATACCTTGTTGGCTGGTGAGAGTGAATAGAGTATGGTCTGCCTCAGATCGTCTAAACCCTTTTCCATTCAGGGTGGTACTGAGTTTATGATACCAGGCTCTTGGTGATTGCTTTAACCCATAGATAGCCTTCTTGAGTCTCAACACATTGCCTGGTTTCACTAGGTACTCTAGACCAGGAGGAGGTCTCATGTAGACTTCATCTTCTAGTTCCCCTTGAAGAAAAGCATTCTTCACATCCATTTGCCATAAGTCCCATTTCAAGTTGGTAGCAATAGAAATGATGATTCTGATGGTGTGAAGTTTTGCAACTAGTGCAAAGGTATCAAGGTAATCTTCTCCATAAGTTTGAGTGAATCCCCTTGCAACCAGCCTTGTTTTCTTCCTTTCTGGTTTACCATTGGCTAGATACTTGATGGTGAAGATCCACCTACTTGTTACTGCCTTCTTTCCTTTTGAGAGTTCAGCCTCATACCAAGTATCATTGTCTATCATGGCCTGAGTTTCATGACCCACTGATTCCTTCCATTCCTTATCCTTCATTGCTTCTTCATAGGATCTTGGTATGTATTCTTGATCCAAGTTGCTCATGAGGACTCTATGCTCTGCTGGATATTGAGCCAGAGAGCATGTGGCTTGAATGGGATGAGCTACTGCATTTGCATTGTAGTATACCCTTGTGTTCGTCCAGTTAGATGGGGGTTGCCTGATTCTTGTGCTTCTCCTTAATTGCTGTACCTGAGCTTCTTCATCCTCATGGGTTTGTGGTTGAGGCTGCTCCTGGGTTTCTTCTGAACCATGTTGATCATGAATTTCAGAACCTTCATGATGTATTGTCTCCTCTGGTTCTGGTTGGTTTACCCCCTCAGGATCAAGATGGGTCTCATTTTCAACCGTTCCAGCAGTTTGAGCAGGTCCTTCTCTTGTTTCCTCCCTGGCCTGAGGCTGACTAATACCAAGACTTTCCAGGATGATCCTCAGGTTGTTTGCTCTGTCTGAAGGCGCATGTGAGAGATCCTTCAAGTTATCCCAGCTCTTCTCATCATAGTACCCTCTAGACTCCACAAATTTCACATCCCTTGAGACCATAACTCTCCTAGTTTCTGGTACATAGCACTTGTATCCTTTCTGGTTGGCTGAATAACCAATAAACATTGCTTTGACACTCTTTGCTTCAAGTTTGTTTCTCTGTTCTCCTGGAATCGATACAAAGCACATACACCCAAACACACGCAAGTGATCAATGGATGGTCTAGTTTTGTTCAATACCTCATAAGGAGAGACATCATGAAGAACCCGTGTGGGTGTTCTATTGATCAGATAGCATGCTGACACCACAGCATCCCCCAAAACCTCTTTGGAACATTTGTGTGGAACATCATGCTTCTGGCCACTTCCATAAGATGTCTATTCTTCCTCTCAGCCACTCCATTTTGTTGTGGTGTGTATGGGCAGCTTGTTCTGATGAATGATTCCATGCTTGGCTAGGTGGTTTTTGAAAGCATGGCTTGTGTACTCCCCACCATTGTCTGACCTAAAAATTTTAATCTTTGCATTGAAGTGATTAGTTATATAGCTTTGAAAGTTCATAAAAGCTTCTAACACCCTATCTTTTGATTGAACTAAGGTCAGCCAAGTGTATTTCGATTCTCATCTATAAAAGTAACAAAATACTTGTGGTTTTCCCTAGAGACAC
>CAJHQP010007069.1:0-34333 GCA_905132765.1 Moricandia arvensis | reverse complement strand
AAGTTTTAAGCAATCTAGTTGTTCTTTTTATGTCACTACAATATGTATGTTATCAGTTGTATCATGAAAACTAAGCAAAATCATTTGACTTCTTGGCCCCCTTATGCTTATGTAGGTCGAGGCCATAAATGTTTTGGGGTTACAAATCTTGTCAAATATATACAACATGGTAATTCAGAGCATGTGTTAATGCCTTAACTAAAGCCTTCCGCAAAATCAAAAACAAAAAAACAAAGCAAGTTCTCTGTTCAACTTTTTTTTCAAAATTCTAGTTACTTGAATGGCGGATAAAGCTTAAGTTTTTTGTTTTAGTCATCGGAAGGGCGTTCAATAAACCTCGGTTTATCGTTATTCCGTTTAATATACTACGGTCATTCTTCTAAGGATAGTGCGCACGCCTAAGGAGGAAACAGATGTCAGTCTTTCAAGGTTTTCCAGAGAACTATTGGAGAAATTGGAACCTGAATTTGGTAATTGAGCCCCTGCCTGGGATGAGATGACGCCTTAAAGCCCAACATTTGAGTGGATCCAGATGACAAGGCGAGCTGTGGAGTTGTCTATGTAAACACTTGATACAGCTAAAGAGGTGCGCTTTTCGCCATAAATTAGGAGGCATTTGAGGAACGTGTTTGAAGCACAGCACCGTTTGAGTCCATGATATTGAAGATTGTTCTCATGAATTGGTCCAGGAACAAGAAGTTGTTCAATTTTCCTCTCACTGATGCTACCTGCCTATCAGCATCAGTAAGTGTTTGTTGGGTTCTGAGATATTAGGAATTTTCCATATGCTGAAGGAAGTGATCAATTAAGCATGTATGATGTTGTCCCTGTTGTTCTCAATAACTAATGGCTATGGAGGTTTCCAATTTAATTTTAACCAACATAACCAGAAGCTACAGAAGAACAAAGGTTTAAGATATTTGTGTTGCAAAGATCGGCTGTTTGATTCATAGAATGATAAACTTAATTGGAAATTATTTCTCAGGAGAATATACCGCTATTTGTAGTATCTTAAATCGCAGTTGTGCTGGTATGAAAGAGCTATTAGTCTAACGCTAGCGGCTGTATGTTTTCGTGGATCAACATTCTAAAGCTTTTCATGAGCTGCCGAAACCAGAGGAGATAAGGACGTTCGGAATAGCACGCTCCATCAGGAGAGCGGATAAGATCTAAGCCAAATATAAGAAAGAACGCTTAATTACCACCAGTTGTTAAAAGCGTTATTCAGGTAATTACAACAAATTTTACCAGCAGTTAGGCTATGACACGACCAGGGAGAACTGGCAGTGTATTTGGTGCTAAACTTCATAGTCAAACGCACACACCAAATATTAAAAGAAGCTCACACGCGAGACAAAGAAGAAAGATGTCGCTACAGACTGGTAATGACTTCTCCATTCAAGATTGGCTTCATTGTATACGTCCGACCAATAAAAGATAACTGGACGTGGTTTTGGCTGCTCTAGTGATACACATGTGAATCATGAAAGAGGCCTATACCATGGAGGGTCTAACCCACTGTGTGGATTATCATAATACGTAGCTAGTCCATTGCACACAGAGCTCTATTGTAAGCTGGCTGACCAAGATGCTGAACAAAAAGCAGCGAAGACCACAAGAGTGAATGTGTGGAAGATGGCTATGAGTGACACAAGCTTCACTGGTAATCTAGGCATCTTCTCTATAAAGACAAATCAAGTTCAAGAAAGAAAGATACTCGACTAAGACCAAGTAACAGAATAAAAGACGAGTGGAGTAAAAGTTATTTTTTGTGGCTCCATTATTCTTATTATGGTGACCTATGCATAAGTAAGTAGAAGGACAAGATGGATCAAGCTTTGGGGGCAGTGAACAGAAACCTCAGAATCATCATTTGATGAGAGCCAGAAGTAAGGACAAAACTGGAGACCTTCGAAGTCATGACTATACCGTACTTGAATGTGTCAATCGGAGAGTTATTCAAGAGACCTCTGCGTTTTGATTGGGATTTTTGTATCGGGCGGTTACCTCTGGGCATTTGTTTTCCTGGCATTTTTGGCGGCAAAGGGTTCTTCCAACAATCTTGTGGGATCGATTGTTGGGCCCAAGTTAAGTGGTCCGTTGGGCTTGATTTTGGGGATGTGCAGTGGACCTTCCAACCAGAGTGATGTTCCACAAGAAGTCCCAGAAATGGAACCCTCTTATATTATGCCCTCGGTGCTTTTCCTTGTTTTCTAGACCAGGTCATGAAAGCGCCCGTCAAAGACAAAAAAAATAATCTCCACTTGATAGAGTCCCCGTCAAACCGAAACGACGTACCGTGCGGAGTTTAAATAACCTTTTCGGCACTGACCATATTATATTCTGTTGGGAGTTTCCATCGGCGGGGATGTATGCAAGTATGTCTAAAATGTCCAGGTTTGATGTTTGAATCCGTTACTCCGGATTTCTCAGGATCCTTCGTGTTGCCCTGGATATTCGAACTTTGTCAGCGTCGCCTGTCAGGTGAATCGATCAATGTTTATATGACGATAGCCGGGCCTGCACCCATTGCTAGACATGATGTAATGAATTTCCACGGGATTAATACCCCTACTCAGACTGGAGATTTCCGATCTGGATGCTTAGTAACGCCCAGGCATCTGCTTGGGCGTTTTTCTCCCGCCGAGGGATCATTTCATCAGAGCGGAATTGATCAAAAACTTGTGGGTTAATTCATGGACAACCTTCTTAGTGGCGTCCATTCATTCATCTCTTTTCGCCTCTTATTCTCCGCTGTAATGATTTCGCTACCAGCTGCGAGTCGCAGTATGCGTGGATGTTGCGTATTTCTGGCAGCAAGCCAGTCGTAAGCCCAGCAAATGAGGGCTAGTTACTCGGCTTCGTTGTTTGGAAGCCTGGAAAAAATCAAAATGATTGTTCCTACTGTATCTCCTGTTGGTGAAAGTCATTGGATTCCGACCCACCCGAAGCCATGTTGGATAAGATAATTAGTCTCAACGTGGAGTTTCCAGGTTGAGTCTGCTCTTGTTCGTTGTGCCCTCTGGGAATTTTTTAGCTAACAAGAAGTCACGAGCATTTGTGCTTTTAAAACAAGCTTTCGCCATCGATTTTCAATATCATATTCGCTTAGCTTCGGACTGTGACGACTTTCTTCTCTAACGACTTACCATTATTGCTGGGGCTAGCAAGATCGTGCCGGCAGCGGAAATGAATGAGTACCAGTCGTATGATTTTGGGAATTTAAGGCCTGCAGTTTTTCGGCTAACATTACGACTTGGAGGCCTTAGTTTTTTTCCATAGCGGTAACAAACGCTTCTCTGCATCCGGGTGGGTTTTTTACGTTATGTAGAAGCAAACCGCAGAGTGATTCAAACATGTGCTCGAAGAGGAATTCTGGTTGGTTTAAAGGAAAAAGTGAATGATTTTACATCGTATTCAGGATGAGGTATCTGGGCCGCTTATTAGTCTAGTTAAGATCGAGGACACTGGATCGCTATAGTAGTACAGAAACAAGGCTCTTTCTCTACTAACCTGGGGTTTTGATGAACACATCAAAGAATCAATTAAAAAGAGGGGGAGTGGCCACAGAGTCAAGTCGCGGGTCACTGTTTGGAAATTGAAAAGATTTCATCAGACAAGCTCACCCTACGTCCAGTTCGAAGGTACTTTTCACTGGACAACATTCAAGGTGTCATAGAGTAAGAACATATATGGACAATCCGTTGAAGTGAATAAGTTGAGATAGAAATAAGACGGATTGAGGCTTTTTCTGTGACCTACGTAGGTATTACTTCTCCTGCTCAGCTCGTTCGCTATGGGTTTACTTGTGAAGAAGCCCTATCTCACATACAGCCGGCGGTTGGTCATGATTAGACTGGGATTATAGGCAGCTTTTGCAAGATCACCACCGAAACGCCCAAAATTGCACGGAATACCCACACCAATATAAGTGCATCACCGGATGTCATACATTTGTCCAGACTGTGGCGTAACCAATGACAGCTAGTCAGAGCTAGGTACTACCAGTCTTTTATGTATGTAGTATTTATAGACCTGAACTATTAAGATCACTATCACTTCAGGAGATTTGTGTTGCAACATCATCTATGGTAGTGCGCCTTCACGAGATGATATTATGAGTCTATTTTTGGTTCGTACGAGATGTGTTAAAGTAAAGCATGTTGTTCAGCTATTGCTATCTGATCTAGTTTCTTGGGATTCTCTTGTAAGTCTGTCGGATCAAGTGCACTTAGTCCTTGTCCTGTTTCCCCAGAATCTATATCGTTCATTAAAGCTCGTACTTTCGCCTCGAGTTTCATCTTTAATGCTCTTTTGTACAGCCAGCGGATTTTAAGCTGTCCATTCTCCTCAGTTGCTTGGCTGGTCAGATCATATCATCCCTCCCACTTGAGAATGGATTTGAACCTGCATATACACCGATTCTGCCTCTGACAAATGAGAGCATGATATCTACTGTACAAGTGAAGTCTAAGCAACCATTGAAACCTAGCTCACGTATAAGCTTAATTAGCAAAACCACATTGGTAGGGTGGTCGGTTTATGAACGCAGTTTTATCCACACTTGTGTAATCTATTCGTGGTGTATCATCATGATCTGATTGTACCCGGTTACTCATTATCTAGACATTCACATATTAATTTGGAAAGGAATGAAAATGATAGTTATTTCCTTCTGTTCTTTTAACCATTCAATCTCAAGAGGTATGAGGCGAGCATGGGAAACTATCTCTTAAGCTGGACATTCTCTTTGCCATTTTTAGTGGAGATCAGCGTAAAACTCTTCGTCCTTCTCGCACAAGTGTATTCCAACTAAAACTCCCGACTCATTCTTTGCCAATTTCTTCTTTTTGACCTCAAGACAACAGCTGGGTTCTCTATGCTTGATGCCAAGTCAGGACTCATTGTCCTAGGCTTGGACATAGCCTGTTGGAGTTTAGTGGGACTTCTGGGTATCTATGAGATGTCTTATGACGATAACCTCGTTCGGTTAACTGTGGCAAGGCTCCCGTTTAGGACGCCACTCTCGTGCGATCTTTTGTTTTTGACTGGTCATTTGTGATGCTGAGCAGTTATAGGATCGAGGCTCGAGCTTTTTCACTTTTGGAGCCACTGATCTCAGTATTGGAATACTAACGCTCATATTCTGGCAATGTGGGTTCAGAGGCCTCATGATGTATTCCAACAGGCTTGATTTGATAGTACTGTGGTCATTTTAATAAGCATTAAACGCGCACGAATGAAGAAAACTACTCATTGTTTAAGGAGCTAATGCTTTGACCGGAATATATTAGCGCGACTCAAGCACATTCTTAATGTGGTTAACACTAATACTGGCCCCAATTCGGGAGAGGTTCCACTCTTCCCATTCCACATCCGTCTACCCGCACACCCACCGTTCTACGGCACAAAGTTCTTAGTGGTGGACAAACGTAAAATGATTTCCATCAGAGCCTCGTGGATGCGCCCCTCTGACAATAAGTTACGAGAACACAATTGTAAGGTTGCCTCACATAATAGAGACTTTAGCAGAATACCATTTCACAAAAACTACACGACCTTAGTGCTCTAATGGAGATACAGCAGTGTCCGATCATGTGGAATGTCCCTAGAGCTATGACATTCTTATCTAACAGAGACATAACTAGCAACATTGCCATACATACTAGTTCTTATGGCATGGTATTTCGTATTGGATCATATGAGAAGCAGTTTCATTAGTAATACAACTGGATCACGACAACCACGAACTTCCTTCTTCTTGATGGAGGAAGACTCGATAGACTCATGTTCCAGTCTTAGTTCTCAGGTTATCAGGCTCACTATGTACAGAGACTCTCTTATCGAACAAAGTGGTCACAGCTAAATTGCATCGGAGAGATTACCACAGAAGCGTTGTGGTGTAAGGTTATAGACACTTATGAGGATACGTAGCTGACTTGCAATGAGGACACTTTGTCTGACATATAGTAATCAGTCTCACGAAGTTCTTCTACAACTAGCGTGTGCCAGTAAGAAGTGCTCATTGCAATTGAAATGTGATCCACGTACTCAGATGACGATGTCAGAGCAGACACCATGATTTTTGTTATGCTGCCGGCTCTAACCGAGAGGCTGATTGTGCCAAGAAACATGATAGCTTCCCCCGGAGTCCTACTACCGGGCTTGGGTCTTCCGCAATTTCGGATGGATCAATTTCCATTCTCTCGAGTCTGTTTTTGAAGATGATATCGGTTGAGCTCCCAGCGTCGACCAATATCCTTGCTAGATCGATATTCTGGACTGTCAGTTCGATAACAAGGAGATCGTTGAGAGGTTTTACCGAGCCGGTCGTTGCTCTCTCCTTGAAGGATATGAACTGGCCGCCTGTTTGGTCATTCGGTGATTTTTTTAGTTAGAGAATCCGACCCCCCCCCCCCTTCCTTTTAGCCGCCAAACTATGGGAACTGAAATCCACACTGTCAATTTCTGTAAATTAAGGAAAGCCAAGAGAACCCGACTTTCCCGGAGGTCCCAAATTATCTGCTTAAACTAACGAAAACGAAGAAGAAAGAGATAACATAATATTGATAATAAGTTGCACAGAGGCGTTTTATTGATTGATAAGAACAAAGCTACATAATTTTCCGAAGAACAAAAACGAGTAGAATCTAGCTAACAAAGAGAATCTCAGAACAAAGATGGAGAATAATCTATGTAAAGTATCGAGTATGCAGCCGCCTACATTTTAAGTTCTTATAATCTAGCATAGTTATTCTAGATCTAAATCTTTCGATCCCCTGCACCTTTAGCTTTAGTTCCCCTTATGTATGCCTTTTGGTTCTGTTCCTCTTTCCTTTTTTGCCCCTTAGGTCGAGTTTATCGCTTTGCGGAGACATTCTTTTTTTTTATCTCGATATTCTTCATTATCTTGGAAACTTGACATTTATCTTCCGATTTAACGAGAATTATCTTCTTCTGCAAGTAAAGATACGCCGTCATAACATCGCTGGATTCAATTTCGTATGAAATCGCAAGTGGGTATTTAGCCGCGTTCGACGCCTCTTTGCGCAGTATTTCGACTTAAACGTTTTTATGATTTATTCGAAAGAACATTTAATGATGCGACGTCGCTTTGGCTAGGAATTTCACACTTCTCGTAAAGTTTAGACACTATGGTGTTGAGTTAAGCGTTGCCGTTTATAAGATGAACATGAAATTCATTAGGGAAAATGAGTCTTCGCAGTTTTTATCGTAAAGTTCCAACAGTAACTCCGATTGAGACGAAAAGAAGAGCATTTCGATCAAGATTCGAGAGAGAATCCAAGGGGTGTAGTCTCACTAACCATATGGCGAACTGGGAGCTGTATGTGCTGGTCACCATACGGCGACCCGTGCTTTGCGAGGGTAGGTCTCCATATGGTGACCCGGTTTATTAAAGGCGAGGTCGCCATATGGCGACCTGGGTTTGTACACTTGAGGTCTACATCTGACGACCTAGGTTCGAGGTGCTTTTGTTGCTTCCAAATACTCTTTCGATAAGTTACTTTTGTTCCTTAGTCGGTGATTTCGAGATAACTGTTTTGACTCCAGCAATCATAAAATAATGCATAAGATAAAGAATAGGGATAGAAAGTGGGGTTCCAATACATAGATTGAGAAGTCTTGATCTTCTCCCCAAAAACCCTAAACTATTATGTAAGTCTTTCTAAAAGATCTCGAAGGTCTATCATTTGCATAAAGCACTTGCAAAGACATATAAACTAGGACAAACTTGTCCAAGGGCAATCTTGTGATTTCTATGACTTAGGCTTCAAGTCGGTACTTTGCGAATTGGTCTACTGCCTGTCGAATGTCACAGCAAGTGTGTGTCGTCGATCGACGTAATGCTCTTTCTCAACTCGTATTTTGCTGAATTTGACCATGTACGAGGTTCCTCCCTCTCTGAGCTCTAGAAAGCCTCATAATCTCTACAATGCTCCAAATTGTACATGAACTTGAAAAGAATCTAAATAATATCCTAGACACATATAACAGACTCCAAATAGGGGCTATAATATGGTCTAAAACAGGTAAATATTAAGACTTATTAACATCCCGAAAAAGTCCAAAACGCAACAAAAGGCACACTTACGGTTTTTGGACGAGAATGAGCCTGATCACAATGAATGTTTACCAAAATTTCTATAGAATATAAATATAAAAGAAGATAAATGTTAAGTTTCAGATAATCATGAATGATCGAGAATATAAGGAGGATCTCCGCAGAAAGATAGACTCATATCAGGAGCAGAAAAGGAAACACGGCCGACCTTGGAGGGATATAATAAGAGGGGCCAAGGCGAGGGACAGACAAACAAGAAAGTTCTGGGAGGAATAAATTTATTTGATTACAACTCCACTCTCTTACCCTACAAATGACTCTCCTTCTGGTCTAAATATATATAGTCATCGGAATCGGTGAGGAACACATGGAATCTGGACGAATGAAATATCATTTATTGCAATGATGAATGACAGTTTCAAAGAGGTTGTGGAGTGGAAGATGGGAGTATTTTCGACGGTTTTAAAAAGGTGTTGGTAGTAGGGTAAGTCAAGACGATGGAGGCTAAGGGAAATATTATGGATAATGAGAAAAAATAATGGTCCCAATTCTTTTGTCCAAATTGAGAGACGTGGATATAGAGAAACAAGAGAACACATGTCAAACTCAGGACGAAGTCATTAAGCTCTGCTACAGTCATTCGATCAATTTAACACCCCCATATTTTTAAGGGCTGGAGGTCAAGCCTTTGCCACTGCCCCATGTCCAAAATAAGAACCGCTTTCAGTGAGTGTGTTGGACTATCAATGTATTCGCCGTGTTTTAGAAAATAGTGGTCAAAGTCATTACCTCTCAAGATAACTTTGTACCTGTACCATTCTCATTATCATAATAGGAACAAATTTCAGAGGTTTCATTCAGGAAGCCGAAATGAAACAAAACTCGTGTCATTTAACATTTTAAGACCAGCTATATTGACCTGTTTTCATCATATAAATAGTGTCGATACTACTAACTTCGCCCATGATGTCTGCAACAACCATAGCAACCACAAATGTTAGGAACATTTGCTTTTTATGTGCTTAAATGGAGGACATACGGTTAAAGTTTGAATTGAAAGTTGTTATACAAACCAGCCATATCCTTGTTTGTCACATCCCGGACATGGTCCCAGTGAACAATAAGGAGGCCCGCAAAGTTATGGCCCATGTAGAGAAAATCGTTGGGTTTTCCCTTTCTTCTCTTATAAAAAGGAGGAAGCCCCTTAGGTTTTCTACAGATAAGCAAAACGTATCGAAGCCCTAACCGACTGGAGAGAGAGTAGCTGTCGACGAAGGAGAAGCCACCGCGAGTCACCGGAGAACCGCCAGCCACCGTGTAGCCTCATCGAGAGGAGATCTCGCCGTGTTCCAGTTCCTTCTCGTCGTTTCCTTGAATCTTCTTCTCTTTTGGTTCTAGATCCAGCAACTAGTAAGGGTGGAGCAACTCCAAACTCTATCTATTTTGATTCTCTCTTATCTCTTTCTTCTTCTAGATCTCTGATCTAGGGTTTGTGGAGAAATGGATCCTTGTTATTGTAGATCTGTTTGTGGAGGAGCCGTAGAACTGAGATCTACAACGTTTCATTTCTCGAAACGCAGATCTAGGCTAAGGTGAGGGATTGTTGCAATTTCTAGCTCCTTCTATCAGTATCCCATAATGGTAGAAGTGTCTAGGTTGATCATTCATCCCTACATGTTGTTTTCCATAGATCTATAAATCTATATACTTATACATATGATATATATCTTGATGCTTGATGTGTGAAAGACATAGATCTATTACTAGGTTGTTAAAACATGGTTGAATGATGTTTGAAGATTGTATGTGATTATTGTATTGATTGAGGCTATGGTATATGTCGGTGATGTATACGTGGGTGGTGTATATGAGTTAGGGAAAGGCATGAGGCCTATGTGTGCCGGTGCAGCATGGTGGACGTACGTATGTCTCGGGCGTTGCATCATTTCTTATTGGATCATATGGCAATCGGTGAGTTGGCATAACTCATCGCCGGACCGGGCATGCGGCGTGCTTGTGTGTGAAGTAAGAACGTAGTAGCGTGATTTTGTGGAGAAAACGTGAAACATATGAACATGTTGTTGGATCACGCGAGAACCAAAGAAACGTGATTGCATGAAAGCGTGGAACTCATAGATTCAGCGTGATGTCATGGAGACAACATATGTGGTGAGCTCCCCCGCGAAAACATGAGGAGCAAAGGGACCGAACGAGGTGGTGTGGTCTCATATTAGAACCGTAAGAGTTTATCCTCGTTTTTGTTGATTGCTTTTGCTTTACTGGATGTTTAAGTTAGATACTTATGCTATGTTGTGTGATTATTGTTGGTGATTTATTTTGGGGCTCCTGAATCTTCCCTCATTTATTATTTGTCAAAAATGTTCATCGCTCCTTTCTTTTCAGGTGAGTTCGTTGAAGTGGAGGAGTTGTAATGAACCTGGTTAAGAGTAAATTTGGTCGAGGAACTCAAAGTTTTCAGATGGAGAAACCACAAGTTGCATTAGCTTCAGAGAATCAAAACTAGAGGTTTGGTCGAAGCAGCTTTTGTTTGGGTAAATTAAATTGCATAGTTAGTCGATGCATCTAAAATGAAGGTCGACGAGGACAAATGCGATATTTGAAGATGTGTGAGCTAGGAGTATCTTTTTTTAATATAGCTCAATGGAGTAATAATAGAAAATATGGTCGTGATAAAACCAAGTTGGTCCACGAGCAAATCAAGAGTTGGTCGGTGATCTAGTCTTTTGCAGTGGAATCGAGAGCGGTAAAGATAATTAGCAATTTTTGAGCAACAAAATTGGTATGGGACATATTGGGATGGTTTTTTCTGCTAAAATACTTTAAAATGGAGGTGTTTAGGAGTTGATGATGTGGCAAGAACGTAGTGACAAGAGATGACGTGGCCACTACCCATTGGCCGCAATTGGTGATGTAGCAATACAAGTGGCATTTTCTCATTGTCCGGGAAGAGAGTTGGCGCTGACGTGGGTGTGTTTTTATAATAATTAGGCTATATTAGGCGCCCAAGCTACAAAGCTTCTAGAAACTTAAACATGGCTTGCAAGGGAGTGTAAACTTGGTGAGCAAGCTTTGCACATTCTAGAACATGGATAACTTGCAAGAAAGTTTGGTGAGTGGGACACAAGTCCATTTCTTTACATTCACATAATCCACTTGTCAGCCAGCATCATCCCTCGATTGCTATAAATACCAGACCCCTCCCCTTCATTTTCTTCTTCCCAAAACCGTGAGTGATCATCTTAGAGAGAAAGAGAGAGGTGAGTTTAGAGAGAGAAATTGAGAGTTAAGGAGTGTTTTTGTTTATTTGTTAATAGTTTTTGGGTAGTTAGCGGGAGGTGCTGGATATTCTTTGTAGGCAATACAAAAGGTGGGTTCGAAGACTTGTTTGTGTGTTGCTAATCGTGTGTGTGTGCAGGTTGAAGAGCTTAGCCGTGAAGCTTCATGAGCTTGAACCACATTTTCGTTTGTATGTGTGTGTATGGGAGTTGGTAGTCCCCATACTTGAGTGTTTATCTATGTTGCATGTTATAGTTGTGATTATGCATTGCATGTAGTGTAGTGGGATTGCATAGGGATTTGAGTAATACTGTCTTTTATGCCGGGTAGTTGTTTATTGTGTCACCCGCTTTGAGTTGTTTTGTGTTAGTCTAGACCAAGCATTGCATGAAGGTTAGAGGAGTAGCTCCCTCATTCTGGCTGTATTTTTGTTTTGGTCAAGACTAGTGTAATGTGGTGTGTGTTATGCATGATAGTCTAAGTGCGCATTGCATGGAGATTAGAGGTGGAGCTCCGCTCATGCTGATTGAAATTATGTTGGGCCTAGACTAGAGTGTGTAGCCATCTCAGGGTTAGATTGGGAGAGCCCGATTCTTCGGTGATGTGCGTGGATGTTGGGGTCCAAAAATGGTTATATGAAATTACCGACTAAGATTACCACTTCTAGAAGTAACTTATCGAAAAGGATAACAACCAAAGCACCTTGAACCTAGGTCGTCATATGGCGACCTCGAATGTACAAACCCCGGTCACCATATGACGACATGCCCTTTAAGAAATCGGTTCGCCATATGGCAACTGTACTTGCAAAGCACGTGTCGCATATGAAATGCCCCCCCACCACCTGCAAGGTACGGGTTGCCATATGGCAACTTGCCGCACAAAGGCTACAGTCGCCATTTGGCGACCTGAACCCGTACAATCTGGGTCGCCCGTATGGGAACCTAGACCACACAATTTGAGTCGCCATATGGCGCAACTAAGCCGTCTGAGTCCGGGTGGCCATATAGCGACCTAGACCCACACAGTCCTGGGTCGCAATGGCAACCAAGCGGCTCTCTGAGTCCGGGTCACTATATGGCAACCTAGGCGCTCCAAGTCAGGGTTGCCATATGGCGACCTAGAACCACAACAGTCTGGGTTGCATATGGCAACCTAGGCTCCTCCGAGTTTGGGTCGCCATAATGGTGACCTGGGCGCTCCGAGTCCGAATCGCCATACTGGCGACCTAGACCCACACAGTCTGGGTCGCCATACTGGCAACCTAGGCTCTCCGAGTCCGGGTCGCCATATGGCGACCTAGACCGCTCCAAGTCCGGGTCGCCATAATGGTGACCTAGACCCACATAGTCCTGGGTCGCCATATGGCGGACCTAGCCTTTCCGATTCCTGGTCTCCATATGGCTACCTGACCTTTCAAAGTCTGGGTTTCCATATGGCGAGCTGTGATCTTATTTGCGTTCCTCATCGAGTAGCGATCAAAATGCTTTTCGTTTCGTCTCAATCGGAGTTTCCGTTGAGATTTTATGACTAAAGCAAGTAAGATTCGCCAAATGAACCTCGGCTCGCCAAATACAGCTCCCAGGTCGTCATATGGCGAGTAAGACCATATCCTTGGCTTCTCTTTCGAAACTTGATCGAAATGCTCTTTGTTTCATCTCAATCGGAGTTACCGTTGGAACTTTATGATAAAAACCGCGAAGACTCATTTTCCTGAGTGAAGTTCCTAGTTATCGTATAAGCGGCAACGATTAACTCAACACCACATTTGTCTAAACTATACGAGAATTTTGAACTTCACTACTCAAAGCGATGTTATGTCATTAAAACGTTCTTTCAAAGAAATCGTAAAAACGTTCGAGTCGAAATACAGCCCAAACAGGCCTAGAACGCGGCTAAAGACCCACTTGCGATTTCATACGAAATTGAGCCCAATGTTATGACGGTGCATCTTTACTCGCAGAAGAAGATAAGTCTCGCAAAATCGGAAGATAAATGTCATGTTTCCAAGATAATAATGAAAATCAAGATAAAAGGAATGTTTCCGCAAAGCGATAAACTCGACCTTAGGGCAAAAAAAGGAAAGAGTAACCGACCCATAGCGCATATATAAGGGGAGCTAAAGCGAAAAGCGCATGGATCCAGAACAATTAGACCTATAATAACTCTGCTAGCTTAGAAGAACTTAGTATATAGGCGGCCGCATACTCGAAACTTTAGTTAGATTAGGCTCCATCTCTGTTCTGAAGTTCTCTTTGTTAGCTAGATTCTACTTGTTTTGTCTTCGGAAAATCTTGTAGCTTTGTTCTTATTCAATCAATAAAACGCCTCAGTGCCACTTACTATCGATATTTTGTTATCTGTTTCTTCTTCGTTTTCGTGTATTACGCAGATAATGACCTCTGGGAAAGTCGGGTTCTCTTTGCTTTTCCTTAATTTATGGAAATTGACAGTGTGAATTTCGGTTCCCACAGTTTGGCACTAGAAGGAGGGGGGGATTCTCTAACTCAAAAATCACTGAACGACTTAGAAACGATATTCCTAGCCAAACAGGCGCGACGTCATCTCCTTCAAGGAGAGGGCAACAACCGACTCAGTCAAACCTCTCAACGATCTCCTTGTTATCGAGTTGACAGTCTAGAATATCGATCTCGTGAGGATATTGGTCGACACCGGAAGCTCGGCCAATATCATCTTCAAAAACACCCTCGAGAGAATGAAAACAAACCATCCAAAATTGCGAAAGACCCAAACCCGATAGTAGGACTCTCGTAGGAGGCTACCATGACTCTCGGCTCAATCAACCTCTCGGTTAGAGCCGACAACATAAAAAAAATCATGGAGTTCCTGGTCATCGATCGACCCATATCATACAACGGGATCGTAGGAACTCCTTGGCTGAATTCAAAGAAGGCTGTCCCGTCAACATACCACATATGTCTCAAATTCCAACGCTTCGCGGAATTGAAACAATATGGGGGAATAGAAAAATCTCGCAAGTTTGTTTCGCCGCGGAACTAAAACGAAAGGGCTCGTCATCAGAGAATCCTTCTAACAAGAAAAGGAAGTCGTCTGTTGGCAGTTGCGAGTAGGCCGAAGCACTCAAGGGAAGACGCGAACCAACCTGCGAACCCTGTGGTCTCTGTGTGCCTCGACGTAGCATTCCCAGAGCGCTGCCGTTAAGATCGGCGCTAATCTTCGCGAGTCATTAAAAACGAAGCTTATCGCCAGTCTAAAAAGAACTTAAAATTGTTCGCATGGGCTTCAGATGACATGCCAGGGATTGACATCAACATCACATATCACGAACTTAACGTCGATCCAACTTTCAAACAGGTCAAACAAAAAAGACGAAAGTTGGGTCCTGAATGGGCCTCTGCAGTTAACAACGAGGTCGGAAAACTCCTCAAAGTCAGATCCATAACAGAAGTAAAGTATCGTGACTGGCTCGCTAACCCAGTCGTCGTTAAAAAGAAAAACGGGAAATGGCGAGTCTGCGTCGATTTTACCTATCTCAATAAAGCGTGTCAAAAGGATAGTTTCCCACGGCCTCACAATGATCGACTGGTCGAAGCAACGGAAGGAAACAAACTATTGTCATTTATGGATGCTTTCTCCGGGTACAATCAGATCATGAACCCCGATGATCAGGATAAAAATGTGTCATAACCGACCGCGGGACTTACTGTTACAGAGTAATGCCATTCAACCTTAAGAACGCTATTGTATCTTATCAGTGGCTAGTTTAACCGAATGTTCTCGAACAACTCGGAAAAACTATGGAAGTTACACGACAACATGCTCGTAAAATCTCTCGAGGAGCAATACCATGCCAACCATCTTCAAGAATGCTTGGAGAGGTTAAACCTACATAACATGAAACTGAACCAGGCAAAGTGCAGGTTCGCGCTAGCATCGGGAGAATTTCTGGGCAACCTTGTAACCTTTCGGGGAATCGAATCTAATCCAAAAAGATCACCACACTGATTGAGATGGAATCTCCAAGAACCAAGCGAGAGTGCAGAGGTTAACGGGTAGATTCGCGTCACTCAATCATTTTATCTCACGATCAACAGATAAACACTTCACCTTGAAAGGGAATATAAAGTTCGAATAGACCAAGGAGTGGAAAAAAGCTTTATATATTGCAGTATCCATAACTGCCGTAGCGGAGTCCTCATCCGAGAAGAGCGAGGCGAACAAAAGCCCATCTTCTACATAAGTAAAACCTTGCTGGATGCAGAGAAACGCTACCTACTAATGGAAAAACTAGCTCTCGCGGTTGTAATGTCAACCCAAAAACTGTGGCCTTATTTCCAGTCTCATACGATCCTGGTACTCACATCATTTCCGCTGCGGACAATCTTGCATAGCCCCAGTCAGTCTGGAAGGTTAGGAAAGTGGGCAGTCGAGCTAAGCGAATACGATATCGAGTATCAAGCGAAAGCTTCCGCAAAATCACAAGTGATCGCTGACTTCTTGGTAGAGCTTCCCACAGGTTGGACGATGAACCAAGAGCCGGACTCGACCTGGACGCTCCACATCGATGGATATTCATCCAAACAGGGCTCCGGGGTCGGAATCCGACTAACTTCACCAACAGAGCAAATACTGGAACAATCATTTCGACTGATTTTCCAGGCTTCCAATAACGAAGCCGAGTGTGAAGCTCTCATTGCTGGCCTACGACTGGGTTGGCGGCCTGAAAATACGCAACAACCACGCGTACTGCGACTTGAAGCTGGTAGCAACATCCACGGGTTGTTTGGAATATCGGGTCATGATGGGCCTAGGTACGAAAATTACCACAACTTTTGGAATGTTCTGGATTCGGTAATCAGACAGGTGACAGTGGACAGGGCTTATGGAAGGAGTGGAGCGTGCACATATTGAGAAGAAGGTACATCCGGGAGATTGGAGATTATCATTATCACCATCCAACTCTCTGCATGGAGAATCAGAACCATTCGTTGGACCGCAGCGACCCAATTCATCTCATGCGAACTCTGCAAAATCTACATCAAGGAGAAACAACCCAGGACCAGCAGAAGAAGCTGAATCAGCCCCAGCAGATAGGAATAAACTGGCGGACCCTAACTTATATATGGTGCATGAACCTCTTATCTAAAGTCTTAGCCAACAAAGTCACCCCAAGTCTGGAAGTAAACCATGCAGTAGCACCACAACCTGACCTCCTGAAGTACGTCCTTACAATGAAAAGATTGGGTACCATTAGATTTGAAGGAGAAGAAGACACCTTGAATGCAGATACATGGATACGACATGTAGAGAAGAACTTCATGGCAACCAAATGTCCGGACAAATTCAAGAAAGATGTAGCTGTGTACTACTTGGAGGGCGATGCAATGTCATGGTGGGAGAGTCTTACTCGAAGACAAGGAGCAGCATACATGGATTGGAATGCATTCAAGAGGGAATTTCAGAGGAAGTACTTTCCTTGAGAAGCAAGAGACAGAAGGGAGCAGGCTTTTCTTCAACTAGAGCAAGGGGAAGGAGTGTAAGGGAGTATGAATCAGAATTTCTCAGGCTCAGCCGATTACATCGACTATGTGAACTGAGATGAAGCACTGTTAGTTCGTAAGTTCTTATGTGGTCTCAGGCCAGAGATCGGAAGTCGTCTACAAGCTGTCAACTTTGAAAGTTTGTTCGAATTGGTAGAAAAAGCAGTCAACATGGAGGAAATGGTAACATCATAGCGTGGATCAATACTTACGACTGGGTCGCACCCCAAGCTACCGTCCCAGTCAGTCAGGAGAAGATAAGTTGCAAATCAAACTGAGGAAAGGAAGAAAAGGTCAGATTAAGCGACAAGGAAAGACACCAAGGGCACAAGTGAAGTGCTACACGTGTGGTCGATTGAGACATTACTTGTGAATGTACTGACTCAACCCCTTTAGAAATCAGGTTGGAAGGCATCGGTTGCATGCTACAGAAGTGGAGAGAAGGGTCACTTTGCCAATGATTGTACTGTCCGTCGTCCAATACAAGGAGGAGGAACGTTTGCGCGTACCCAACCGACCTAACTAACCAATGAACACCCGGCCGAGCATTCTGCATCTCGAGGGAGATTTTCTGCTCTGGAAATGGAGAGAACTCCATCCAGTGCTCCAGGACCGTCGAGGGGTCCCATGACAGAATCATTGATGGTTGGTGGTCCAAGAGTTTGAAGATGTGTTTCGGGCGTTGACGGAGTTGCCACCACCCCGGAGTAATCCGTTCACCATCAACTTGGAACCAAGTGCTGCACCTATTGCCAAAGCTCCTTACCGCATGGCGCCAGCTGAGTTAGCAGAGCTCAAGAAGCAGTTAGAGGATTTACTAGACAAAGGTTTCATAAGACCAAGTTCTTCACCATGGGGAGCTCCGGTTTTGTTTGTAAAGAATAAGGACGGCAACATGAAGCCGTGCATCGACTACCGAGGGATCAACAATAACGATCAAGGATAAGTACCCCTTACCAAGGATCGATAAACTGTTAGATCAACTAAGGGGAGCGTTGGTTCTCGAAGATAGATTTGGCTTCGGGATATCACCAAATTCTGATAGCAGAGACCAATGTGATGAAGACAGCGTTTAACACTCGGTACGGCCAGTTCGAGTTTGTTGTAATGCCGTTTGGGCTGACCAATGCGCCAGCAGTGTTTATGAGGCTAATGAACGAAGTGTTCCATGACTATCTCGATCAGTTGTGATTGTGTTTATTGAAGACATATTGATCTATCGCGGAGCGAGGAGGATCACAGGAGCACCTGTGGAACGTACTGGAGAGACTAAGGGACCGGAAGTTGTTTGCTAAGTTCAGCAAGTGTCGATTTTGGAAGCAGGAGATTGGTTTCTTAGGTCATAGAGTTTCCGAGCAAGGAGTTTCAGCGGATCCAGAGAAGATTGCGGTAGTAGAGGGATGGCCTCGACCAACCACATCCACGTAGAATCAGAAATTTTTCTTGGGTTGGCTGGTTACTACCGAAGGTTTGTTAATGGATTCTCACTCATTTCTAAACCATTGACCAGACTAACCGGGAAAGACGTACATTTGTCTGGGATGAGCACATGGAGGAAGCTTTCAACAAGCTCAAGCGAGGCATTGACTACGGCACAGTCCTTACCTTACCACAGCCAGGTAAACATACGATGTTTATGTGAATTCTTCATGGGTAGGATTGGGGTGTTTTCTATTGCAAGAGAACAAAGTGACTGTATATGTCTCAAGACAATTGAAGAAGCATGAGGAGAACTACCCACACACCGATTTAGAAATTGGCGGGCGTAGTCTTTGCATTAAGGATATGGCGATCATATCTTACGGAGAGAATGTTTATTTACGGATCAGAGGGCCTTAACTACCTTTTTACCCAAGCAAACCTCAATCTACGTCAAAGAAGATGGATGGAATTTACCGTGGACTACGACGTTCAGATTCTGTACCATCCAGGGAAGGCTAACGTGGTCGCAGACGCGTTGAGTCAACAGAGAGCAGTGTTTAACTCAGAAAAAGATTTGGAAAGCTTGTCCGAAGGGTTCAACAAGGTAACTTTGTCAGCATTTGGAAGGAGAATCAAGTGAGCCATTAGGAATGCATGCAGTAAATCAAGCCAGTCTAGTCCAGCATATCCGGCAAGTACAAAGCAAAGATGAAGACTTGAAGAAGATCGTTGAGCAGATAAAGGAGGAAGATGGGTCTAATGCAAATGGTTATCATGTAGCCGAGGGCGGAACATTGTTACTTAATGGGAAGATCACAGTACCCAAGGAAGGAGGATTTTGGGAGTAGATTCTCAAGACAGCACATTACTCTCTCTTGAGCGTTCATCCCGGAAGCACAAAGATGTGAAAGATTCTATCATTGGCCAGGCATGAAGAAAGCAGTTGCAAATTGGGTAGCGCAGTGCCAAGTATGTCAAAAAATCAAGGCCGAGCATCAGGTACCAGGTGGATACTCCAAAGCCTACCTGTACCAGAATGGAAGTGGGATTCGGTATCAATGGATCTGATTACCGGATTACCAGTAGCAAGAGGAAGATCAAACAATGCGATTTGGGTAATCATGGATCAGCTAACCAAAGTACCACACATACTAGCAATCCTAGACACGGATAAGACAGAGACATTGGCGGAGCTTTACATTGATCAGATCGTAAAACTCCATGGAGTACCTGCCAATATTGTATCTGACGGAGACCCAAGATTAACGGCAGCATTTTGGAGAGCTTTACAAGAGCCTTGGGGACGGAGCTACACATTAGCACTGCCTTTCATCCAAAGACAGACGGGCAAACGGAGAGAACCATCCAACATTTGAGGACATGCTACAACTATGCATACTGCATACTGGACTGGGAAGGTACGTGGGAGCACTACCTATCTTTGGTAGAGTTTTCCTATAATAACAGCTACCATGCCAGTATTGCTATGTCACCGTACGAGGCGTTGTATGGGAGACCATGCCGACCACCTCTATGTTGGACGGATGTTGAAAAAAGAAGATTGTTTGGACCAGGAATCATTGAGGAAACATTGGGGAAGCTACGACTCATGCGGGCAAACATGAAGAAAGCAAAAGATCGACAAAAGAAGTATGCCGATCAAAGGAGGAGAGAGGTTGTCTTCCAGGTAGATATGGTGTATCTCAAGGTATCAGCACAAAAGGGAAAGGATCGTTTCGGTAAAGTCGTGAAGTTAGTAGTGCGTTTCATTGGTCCATACCGGATCATTTGAAGAGTCGGAGAGGTAGCCTACAGGTTGGAACTACCAGAAGACATGAACCTACACCCAATGTTCCATGTGTCTATGTCTATGCTTAGGAAGCATATTCACGACCAGAACTTGATAGAGCCAGAAAGGATTCCAGAGTTAGGACAAGATCTTACCTACCCATAGGGGCCGATCAAAATTGGAGAGAGACGTTTGAGAAGATTGAAAATCGGGAAATTCCTCAAATTCAAGTATTTTGGGGAAGACAGAACCGCATGGAGATAACATGGGAGAGGAAGAAAGGTTTTGCCAGAAATATCCAGAGTTCTTTGAAAAATAAAGCGGGGACGTCAGCAGCTCTATAGAATTTCGGGACGAATTCTAATGAGAGGGGGAGGGATGAATTCTAATGAGAGGGGGAGAATGTAATGACCCTGGTTAAGAGTAAATTTGGTCGAGGAAATCAAAGTGTTCAAACCATGAGTTGCATTAGCTTCAGAGGATCAAAACTAGAGTTTTGGTCAAAGCAGTTTTTGTTTGGGTCGATTAAATTGCATAGTTGGTAAATGCATCTAAAATGAAGGTCAACGAGGACAAAGGAGATATTTTGAAGATCTGTGAGTTAGGAGTATCTTTTTTTAAGATAACTCATGGGAGTGATAATAGACATATGGTCGTGATAAAACCAAGTTGGTCTAGGAGAAATTAAGAGTTGGTCGGTGATCTAGCCTTTTGCGGTCGAATCGAGAGCGGTCAAGTTGATTAGCGATTTTTTAGCAACAAAGTGGTATGGCAGCATCTTGGGATGATTTTTCTGCTCAAATACTTTAAAATGAAGGTTTTTAAGAGTTGATGACGTGGTAAGAAAGTGGTGACCAGAGATGATGTGGCAACCACCCATTGGCCGTAAATGGTGATGTGGCGATACACATGGTGTCTTCTCATTGGCCGGGAGGAGACTTGGCGCCCAAGCTACAAAGCTTCTAGAAACTGAAACTTCGCTAGCAAGGGAGTGTAATCTTGATGACCAAGCTTTGCACATTCTAGAACATGGATAACTTGACAAGAAAGTTTGGTGAGTGGGACACATGTCCATTTCTTTCCATGCACATAATCTACTTGTCCAGCCAGCCTCAACCCTCTATTTCAATAAATACCAGACCCTCCCCTTCATTTTCTTCATCCCAAAACCGTGAGTGATTATTTTAGAGAGAGAGGTGAGTTTAGAGAGAGGAAACTGAGAGTTAAGGAGTGTTTTTTTTTGGTTTATTTGTTAATCATTTTTGGGGAGTTAGCGGGAGGTGCTGGATAGTCTTTGTAGTCAATGCCAAAGTTGGGTTCCGAAGACTTGTTTGTGTGTTGCTAACCGTGTGTGTGTGCAGGTTGGAGAGCTTTAGCCGTGAAGGTTCATGAGCTTGAACCACATTTGCGGTTTTGTGTGTCTATGTATGGGAGTTGGTACTCTCCATACTTGAGTGTTTATCTATGTTGCATGTTGTCGTTGTGATTATGCATTGCATGTAGTTTAGTTGGGATTGCATAGAGATTTGAGTAATACTCTCTCTTAGGCGGGTAGTGGTTTAGAGCGTCACTCGCTTTTGAGTTGTTTTGTGTTGAGTCTAAACCAAGCATTTCATGGAGCTTAGAGGTGGAGCTCCCTCATGCTGATTGTATTTTTTGTTTTGGTCTAGACTAGTGTATGTGTGTGTGTGTGTTATGCATTATAGTTTAGGTGTGCATTGCATGGAGTTTAGAGGTGGAGCTCCCTCATGCTGGATTGAATTGCGTTGCTCCTAGACTAGAGTGTGGGGCCATCTCGGGGTTAGATTGGGAAAATCCCAATTCTCCGATAATGTGCATGGACCCTGGGGTTAGATTGGGATAATCCCAATTCTCCAGTGGTGGTTTTACCTACTCTCAACGGCTCGTCAAGCAAAAGTGGGCCACACCATGGACGAGCACTGCATGACTATGCGGCCCGGGTTAGATTGGGAGAAGCCCAATTCCCGTTGATGTTTTTAGTCCATGTGACTTTGGTGTTTGTAATCGGGAGTGTTCAGGGTGGAGGGTTAGGGCTCGTGGTGTGAACGGATCCCGAGATGTGTAGCTTAAGGCTCTGTACTTTGAGTGTTTTTTTTTTGTGTTGGTGAGTCTAGGATTGAGTCTAGACTGTTTTTGTGTGTTGTTACGTCTCGGGGGCAAGACTGGAGAAGTAGAGTCATTGCATTGCATTCATGTATAGGTTATTGCATTTCATTCATGTCTATGTTACTGCATTGCATTAGTAGTTGCACGTTTACTCTTCTGCATTGATTTTTTGTATGTATATTTATTTTGTGATTGTGTGTTGTGTGTTTAAGCATGGGCTGAAGGGGGGATTGTTATTTATTTTTGGAACTCACTGAGTAATTTCGATTACTGACGCCCTCTTCTACTATGCAGGTAACAAGTAGGTGGGAAACTTCGAGGGGAGCGGAACGGTAGGCGACCAGTGTAGATTTGAAGTGGCATAAGCATAGGCAAAGACTAGCTATCATCTCCAAAAATAAGCAAGGAGCAGATTGAAGAGGTAAAGCAAAGCTGGATAGTGTCGAGAATATTTCAGAAAACATGTTGCAGAGGTAGAAGCGATAGAGTCTAGAGACGATGAGAATGAAGAAAAGATGTGACCTTCATTGATGGGAATGGTTTACAGAGACAAGGGAATCCAGGTTTCAGCAGGAATTCCCCTGGTACTGGTCAAAGGAGTAATTTTAATCAGAATTCACAGCGAAGACCCTCCAACAACGACAAGACATATGGATCTTCCTACTACCAAAATCCTCCTCTAGAAACTCAGGGAAGCAAGATTGGAGCAATGGTTGATAGAGTCTTAGAGGGACAGCAGAAGATGACTGTGGATTTCAACGGAAAAGATAGATGATCTGTACCTCAACCACAAGACAAAGTTCGAAAACCTCATCACCCATGTGAAGAAATTGGAGAACCAAGTGATGCAAACAAGTGAGACCATTAGGAGACATGAGAGCCTGATTAAGGAGAAGATGGAGACTGGGAAAGGCACCACGTATTAATTAATGAGCATTTCTGGGAGGAAGTGAAACCCCAAGACAACAATTTTGGTGTGGAAAATTCAATATCACTCGGAAATTCCCGTATGCATCGATCGACGCAAGACAAACTAGCATTGATTGACGGTGAAACTTACATAATCGATAGCCTCATGCAATCAACTAACATCGAACGACACCATGCTCACGATCTCGATCAACATAGAAACGAAGGAATCGATCGACACTCCGTGCATGTCATCGATCGACAGCGTGGAAACCCATTCCGATTACCCAACCTCAACGCAAGTCTGATTGTTCATCCGACAACAACAATTTCAGAACAGAATACAGACACGTCTGGATCTATGGATCTTGATAGAGAATATGAGGGACACTCAAAGGAGGCAAAAGATCCTAGTCCCGGTAGACTTTCATGTGATGGACATAAGGATCGATTGGAACTCTTCGCTACTACTTGGAAGAGCATTCATGGATACTGTGGGAGCAATATGCAACATGCAGTTAAACAGGTTGTATCTATCTCTAATTGATAAAAATATCTTTTATGAACCTGTTAAAAATAAGAACAAGGCTACCCTGATCGAATTGTGTAATGATGAAGAGCTTGTGGCCACATGTTTCTGTGCTTACGAGTGCAATCAGGAATCGGTAGATGGAGCACCGATCAACACCCAACCCCTAGACTCGATCGACAGTCTTGCACATTAACAATCGATTGATACCCACCCTTCAACATCGATCGACACCCATACCCCAGAAACAATCCACACCCACCATGCTGAATATGATTACAACCCAGCCCTACCTCGAATACGATGAAAACTACAGAGAAGAAGAGATGATTGAGTACCGAGGGCTTGCTATGGAAGAGGCTGGAGTTTTCATGTTTCCCATGAACCGAGAAAATCAAAATCGATCAACGACAACCATACGCCATCAATCGATACTGAGCACAAAGCAGAAACCCGAAAATTATTTCGCAAAGAACATGACAGAGAGCTGGTTATCTACAACTAGATGAGTTTGGTATTATGAGAGATCCAGATGGTCACACAAGAGCTATGGATGGCAGAATTCTAAACGTCACGAAGGAGGATGTCGCAAATATACTTGCAATGCCCAATGGAGCTGGAGACCTTTTTTGGCACCGGTCCTGATTATTGAGCATCTAAGCGAAAAGTAACCATATATCATCGATCCGACACCAATTGGGCATGCCACGGATACGGTGAACCCTACGAAGGATATGACTCAGATTATGAATGAGGATGAACCTGGCTGGATAATGAACGCGAGGGTAGGCGATCCAGCATCAACAATCGGCCTATCTTGGCCATCAAACGACATCAAACGTAAACCAGACCCTTCACTTGGACCAGAAGAAACAGAAGCTGGTTATCTCAGACCAATGAGTTTGGAATTTCAGAGATGTAGAAGGACGTGCACGAAGGTCTTTATGGGAGAATTCTAACTCTACCGAAGAAAGAATGTAGCAGACGCCCTTCTCATGGCTGAACGATCAGGAAATTTCTTTGGAAAACCGCAACAGCCATCGATCGACGCACAGGTACCAGCATCGATCGACAAACCACGGTGCAAAAGCGGGAGACATACAACAGAGCCAGAGATTGATGATATTGTCCATGTGATCTACCAAGCTTAGAAGATGTCAACAGATGAATTCTATATGAGCTTGATGACATTTACTATCCTATAGATAAATGCCTCCGGACTTTGACTACACGCATGGATGAGATGAAAGAATGACATGGATACTTTTCAGAGACAGCAATGCGAGTAGACCGGATGGAGTGAAATCGATCGACAGCAACACCTTGCTATCGATCGATACTGAGTTCGACAGACATAAATTCGCAGAAGAAACACTACTTAGAAGATAGGTTCGCTGATATTGATTTTTCTCAGTGCCTGATGAAGGAAGATGTTTCTCAGAAACTAGAGGAGATGTCGGACACTACAGCTGCCAGACTTAGAATGCTCCAGTGCAATATTGAAAATCTACAAAGAAGAATGCATTCCACTGGAGGTTACTAAGTAGATCATAAAGAAACGAGAAAATAAGAGGAGAATGAGGCAATCAGAAACTTCATTGGTACATGGTTTCAGAAGAGCAACGAAGAATGTAGCCACTTTTTTTTCCAAGTGTTGATCAACCTCCTTTCTAGTCAGAGCATTCACAGCGTCAAGCTTAAGACTATAACAAAGCGTTGAATGGGAGGCAACCCGCTATTTAGTAAGTTTTAATTAATTTGTATTCTTCATTTATAACTAATTTTCGTATTTATCTATTTCAGATAAAAATAAATAAAAAAAATCCGAGGAAGACAATCTGCATCGAGCATCGAGCGACACTTGATCATTGCCGATCGACGGAGTAGCAAACGCATCGATCGATAGGCACTTTACTGTGTCGATCAACGGTCACATCCAGCGAGCAGGTGTCTCAGGTTTTTCTTGTTACAATTGGTCCTTATGATTTATTTCTTCCCAATTCTCAGACTGTATACCACCGACGATAGTGTTGTTTTAAGTCTGGGGGAGGTATTACAGATATTGTGTTTTTATTTTAAGTTTTATAAGCAATAAGAACTTACAGGTTTAGCATCGATCAACACCGCATATCCGACCATCCGATCGACCCCATCCTTACAAAGAGAGGTATCGAGTTCTATGCTTAAAGCTAATTACTTATGATTTAATTTCTTAACCAATCTGGGGGCGGATTAACACTAGGGACAGTGTAATTTAAGTCTGGGGGAGGTTTGCTAATGCTATTTGATTGTGTTTGAGTGTTATTTATATCTATATAAGTTTTTAAAAAAAAAGTTTAATTGAGTCAAGAAGGAGACTATGATCTGGATTTATTGATTTACTAACCTTGCTATAAGCACCATTATTAGAAGGTTATTTGCAGAGATTCTAGAGATACCACAAGTGGATCATCATGCCACTGTATCACACTTGCTTAGAAAGTCCCGGAGGAAACGAAGCTGATTTCCAACACTAATGCTGACATTATTTGCTTGCTTTTGGATTTGGTATACATTGGATCAGATTCCTTCTGCAAGTTTGGAAGGTAAAAGTCTGTGTGCTTCTGATTCCCCTCTCTCCCCTTCAGAATAAAAAAGGGTCGAATAGGATTTGGTGGCCACAACGCATTAAAGCTTGATTCATATGATCCTAGAAAAAGATAAAAAAAAAAGTCAAAAAGAAGTGAAAAGGATCTGGTGGCAAAAACCATTAGCGGTTGATTCATGGAACCCTATCCAAATATCTCAGTCAATTGAAAAATAAAATGATAGCCTCAAAAAAAGGGAGGCATTGACTGAGAAGAAGTGAGAAGAGAGAGAGGAAAAGAATCAGAGAAGGTTGTTTGTGTGTTCAGATACTTGCAAAGGTAAGAGTCCATGTGTCCCTCGATCGATACTCCCCAGGTAAAGCCTGCACTTTTATTTTATGCAAAGAAATGAAATCAGTAGAGGGGCGAGTCAAACTAGTATTTGCTAAGTTGTTGGTAGAATGGATTTGGTTGCTATAACTAGGATAGGGTATATAAAGTTTCTCTGTAATTGGCTTGATAGGATGTGGTTTCAATAAAGTAAGGTGACATTTATACTTAGACAATATTTGAGTCTTCGCTTTTGAAAACATCTTTCAGAGGCTTGTTTGCTTGAGGACAAACAAAAGGTTAAGTCTGGGGGAGTTGATATAGCCTATTTATTACCAGTTTTAAACCATGTTATAGACTCTATTTAGGGTTTGTTATGTGTGTCTAGGATATGTTTTGAGTCTTTACAGGTCCAGGTAAATATTGGAGATATATGGAGATACTTGGAGCTTTTGGAGCATTTGGAGAGGAATAGTCCATAGCTAATCATTGAGAGAGTCGAAGTACGAGATTGCCATCGATCGACGATACAATGTATGCGTCGACCGATGTTACATGACCAAGATGATCGACGTTGCACATCTGCCATCGATCAATGTGCAGTTCGCAGATAGTCGACTTTCAACCCCAAAGTTAGAGACATGACACAAGATTACAAGATTACCCTTTGACGAGTTTTGACCTAGACTTTAGGGTTTATATTGCTATTGTTCTAAAGTTTGCTTTGAAACCCCAATATTTTATCTATGCATTTTATTTAGATTATTATTCTTACTTTAATTATGTCTGAGTAGTTATAAACTAGTTTTAAGGTTTTATCAATTGTACTGATGGATTAGCCAAACATAGAATTGTTAGGCTCATTATTAGATCTATTAATAGAATTGTGTTTTATTGCTTGTGTTCTAGAGTAGCTAACTAGAACCATGATAATAGGATAGTTAGGCGCAAGCGAGAGCATGGTTTACTACCATAATCTATTTTGTTGAGCTAGGTTGCTAGAAATAGACGAGAGTTGATTTAGTCAATATAGTGAACTTATCGAATTAAGTCATAAAGCTTGACTCAAGAAACCATCGATCGACGCAGGATCATTGCCATCGATCGACGGTCATTCCGTGTCAACAAGCGTGAGCTGAGACGTTGGACTTAGTCAATAGATTAGGTGCGCATGCGAGACATGGTGTCTTTTACATTAGATTTCGAGTTCTATGATTAAATACATTTAACTTCTATCTACTATAATCCACTAGCTTGAAACCCTAGATCCAACATATTTCCATATTTACTTTACTAGCATATTTCCATATTTACATTGTTATCATATTTCCATATTTGCACTATTAGCATATTTCCATATTGCATCTATACCTTCTAATAAGAAATATTTTCTTGACATGATTACTTGGTACCAATATATATAGTTACCTAGCTTAGTCTTTAGAAATAAGAAATTTGTTGTGTGTCATTGTTCTATGTGGATTCAATCCCTAATACTACACCTGATCTCTCTTGACAAGAGTATTATTGTTTTGTGTGTTAGGATTAAGGCTTAATTTGACAGTTGTTTATTTAAGATATTATTACCCTATTATAACATAAAACACACCCACGTAAGTTATGTGTTGCGGTAATTTTCTTGGTTCTTTGTTTAAGTTGCGCTTAATGCTAACTTGAATATTATCACCTCAATCTTAGAAACTAGGGTTCCATAGCGCAAGCGAGAGCTTGGTTATGACCCTGACCTATCTTAAACAATATAAATAACTGGTACAAGCGAGAATTGATTTGGAAGTTTAGAGAACCCGTCAAACAGCGAAACTAGTACTATTTAGAACGAGCGTCGATCGACACCCACCCTTGTGTACATCGATCGACACTCAACTAAGATGCACGAAAGAGATCTTAAACCCTAAGGTCTGAGTTTGAGAACAATACTTAATTACAACCCTAGTAACTATTGGTCTGCATTACCTAATCATACCTGAGAATTTCCCCTAAGTTTAATCCCTTAATTTGATCTTCACAAACCTAATCAATCTTGAAATCGTTTTCTTATTATCATTCATCTAGATTTAATTTGAAATCGATAAGTCTATTGTGCAATCCTAGAGTCTCTGTGGATTCGATTGCTAAGTACTACATTAACCCTCTTATTGAGAGAGTAAAAGTGGGAAATATGGTTAATTTGAAAGTGAATAAAACCACACATCAACTTTGGCGCCATTGCCTGGGACTCTTTCTTATTGCCATTAGATTTCGTTTAGAATATTTTCTAGATTTTAATTTATTGTCTGTTAATTTATTCTTTCCCTAAACTCATGATGCAGGTACTAAAGGAGAGAATATGGATTCAGGACGACAAGTATCGATCGACGGACCTCATTTGGAATTGATCGATGCTGGTCCACTACTGTCGGGTGACACCCTTACATTCCCATCGATCGATACCGATCAGCCGGAAGCAGTTAAGTACGCCTTTTCTGATTCTGATAATAATAAAGTAGTCTTGATAGAAGCAATGAACAATAAAAGCAACGAACCAAGCCAACTAAATATTATCTGGGGGCTGCAATCCCCAATCAAATCACTAAATCTTCAAAAAATGAAAATAAATCATGAATTGCCAATGCTCAAATACCTGAACCCCAACAGGACCCTATTCCAATAGGTCCGCAATTCGATTATCCGATAAACATACAAGAAGTTCTGAGCTGGATATCAACTTCCTAATCATGGCGAGCAAAACCAGTTCAATGGTTTATTACCGAACACCGAACGATCACATCGAGATGCTAGAAGACATGGTGAACGACGATTTAAATCGCTGCAAACCTTTCCCTTTCTCCCTAGAAGGTGAAGCCAGGAGGTTGCTGAACCAGCTACCACAAGGATCCTTGACTTGTGGGAAGATATTAGAAGCGCTTTCATCAATCACTTCTTTGACGAGGAGAGATACTGGGAGGCAAGGAGAGAAATATCCACAATTCATTCAAGGTAGCCGCAAATCCCTTAAAAATCCTAGACAAGGTTTAAGAGCTACCAACTTTTGTGCCCACACCATGGATTCTCAGAACCCCAACTCATCAACACCCGAAGCCAGCGAGTTTTAAGAGCTACCAGCTTTTGTGCCCACACCATCCTTGATACAGCCAGCGAGGGGAAATTTTGGCACCCCGAAGCCCTGAAAGTGCTAAAAGACTAATAGATTAGCTTTACGTAGAGCTTTAGAAAATAGAAGACACCAAAAAGAAGGAACCACCAATGTTCGCGTAGGAGAAGCACTCAATCCGAGTTAGATAAACTCTGGCAGCAGTTGTGATCCTTATGGGACGACATGGCTTGTCTCAGCATTATGCTGAGGAAGATGCCATTTTCTTCCGACTTCGAAAAATGAGTTAATTTCTCTGAAGTGATGAACCTGAACGATCAAAGATTTAGGGAAATCGCTGGCAATTTCATGAGCACCTACGACACCGCTGTGAATAGACACGAAAGAAATTCAAGAGTCGAGAATGCATCAAGTCTTCACAGGAAACCGTAGAATAGCGCCGGACCTCAATGAGAAGTTAGATCTTATATACTCAGAGATGACAGAAAAAATTGAAACTCTGAGCGAACACATTAAGAGAATCGACAACAAAGTGGTGAGTAACGCTATGTCCTTCAGGAGGGAGGGCGGATTCTTACCTGGTAAAACGGAACGCTAACCCCAGGAGCCATTGCAATGTTGTAGCTTTACAAAGCGGTAGACAACTCATCCCTAGCGTTAAAGAGAGCATCACTATAGATGAATTCGCGAAAATCGCGATAGATGAGTAAGAAAGACCCTATCCCGGCTCGAAATTAACAAGCAAGATCCCGAAATCCCTCCAAAAACTGAAGGATTGTACCAGACTAACGACCTTGAGGAATTGTTTACTAAACTGAAGGGAAGGAACACAGAAGTAGGAAACATCGATCGACACTCATTACCAAGAGTTGAATGACGTTCTGAACCTATAATCGATCGACGCTCTGAAGCAAGAAGCGATTGACACTCTGACCCAGAACTAACCGAACCGTACAACAAAGGGCTACCAACCGAAACCCCCCCCCCCCCTTCTCCGAAAAATTCTAAGAAGAAGAAGAAGCAGCAACAAAAAGCAATATGCAAGAAAGCGTTGACAAAGTAATCATTGAGATGCCGCTAAGCGATGCCATTCACATCTCGTCTACTATTAAGCAGTACATGAAAGATGTGGCATCGCGAGGATTCCATGAAACAGAACACTTTGGTGATGATTGTATCCGAAGAGGTGAGCGAAATTATTCAAGGAAAACTCTAGTTAAAACTCCTGATCCTTGCATTTTTTTTCTAGACTACACTATTAGCCATGAGAGATTCCAAAGATCCCTTTGTGATTTAGGCTCTAGTCTAAACCTGATGCCTTACTCAGTTGCAGTCACCCTCGGGCTAACATAGTTTCAACCTACCAGGGTTCACTCGCGTTTTATTGATAGATCCACTAGAATTTCATAAGGTGTACCTGAGGACTTGCCCGATTATCTTAGAAAGACCTTTCCTGGCCACTGCCGGAGCGATCATTGATGTCAAGAAGGACGTATATGCCTCAACATCGGAAGATACCAATGGTCTTTGACATGGAAAAGATAATAAAACAGCCTTGATCGACGGTCAAACCTACCATATTGATTACCTTTCCGACCTAGCAAAAGAATCATTCATCTATATGTGCTCAAACGATCATCTAGAGAGAGCAATGACATCTCCTGAAGGCGACATCTTTGCGTTAAGGATGATCGGACTGAAGAGCATACAAGGTTAATGGACGCCACAGAAGAAGTTTTCAATGTTGAAATGAAGAAACTCGATCTATCGACCCCCATCGATCGACACCCCCGATATATCCGTTGATCGACAATGTTCTGTATCCGATGACTGGAGCAAAGCGAACATACCTAAAATAAAGCTTAAATCAATTCCAAAATGGTCTAAATACGCTTTTCTTTACGCAAAACTCTTATCTTGTCATCATAAATGCCAACTTGAGTACGGAGTGCAAGCATTGTTGCTGAATAAATTTGCGAAAGCACCGCAAGGCTCTCGGATATTCGTTACATGAAATTCTGGGAATCTCCCCTGATTTATGCATGCAGGGGATACACCTTGACGATGAATCCAAATCATCCATTGCGCATCAGAGGAGATTTAACCCCCAACCTGAAAGAAGTACTTAAATATGAAATCATGAAATTTCTAGAAGCAGACGTTATTGTACCCAATCTCAAACAACAACTAGGTCAGTCCAGTTTATGTTGTTCCGAAGAAAGAAGGAATTACGGTAGTAAAGAATGAAAAAGATGAAATGATCCCTACGAGAACTGTCACGCCAGAAACATGATGTGTATCTATTACAGGAAGCTGAATGCTGCCACACAAAAAGATCATTTCCCTTTACCCTTTAGCGATCAGATGTTAGAAAGGCTTGCAAGCCACGAGTATTACTGTTTGTCGACGGGTATTCAGGATTCTTTGAGATTATCATGCATCTAGACGATCAAGAAAAAGATCACCTTTACCTGTCCCGGTGGAACGTTCACATATCGCAGAATGCCATTCAAACTCTGTAACGCCCCCGCAACTCTCCAGAGATGCGTGATGTCGATATTCACCGATATGAATCGAGGACTTCATGGAGGTTTTCATGGACGAATTCTCAGTATATGGTCCAAATTTTAAAACATGTCTCGATAACGTATGTAAGTTATTAGCTAGATGCGAAGAGAAAATTTGGTTTGAACTGGGGAAAAGGCCATTTTATGGTTAACAGCGGGATTGTTCTGGGATACAAGGTCTCAGCAGCCGGAATTGAGGTAGACAAGGCAGAGATTGAAGTAATGACAGGACTGGCACCACCCACTAATGTCAAGGACGTTAGAATTTTTCTAGGACATGTTTGATTCTATAGGAGATTCATAAAAAAATTTAGAAATTAGTAGACCTCTTACTGCACTCATGTGCAAAAGAGGTGAAATTAGATTTTACACCTGAATGGTTTGAAGCCTTTAAAGAAATAAAATCAGCGCTCGTATCTTCCCCTGTTGTCTAAGCACCAGACTGGGATCTACCTTCCGAGATTATGTGCGACCCCAGTGATTTCGCTGTAGGCGTAGTACTTGGGAAAAAGATATACAAAAGTTGCATGCTATATACTACGCCAGTAGAACTCTCGATGATGAGCAAATAAATTATGCGACAACAGAAAAAGAATTATTGGCTGTGGTATTCTCCTTCGAGAAATTACGATCCCTATATAGGCAGTTCAAAAGTAGTTGTTCACACCGACCACACACGTTAAAGTACTTAATGAAAAAAAGGGAAGCTACGCCGAGACTTTTACGATGGATTCTACTTCTCCAGGAATTTGATATACAAGTAAAAGACAAGAAAAGAGTGGAAAACGTAGTTGCAAATTATCTTGAATAAGAGGGATGACGACATCCCTATAGATGATTTCTTACCCACAGAAAATGTCTACTAAGCAGAATCGACCCTCGTTAGTAGTCAGTTCGGCATATGAAGTGGAATCGATCGACGACATGCTAAGACCATCAAACGATTATAGCCATAAGGCATTGATCGATTTTGTCCAGACATCATCGACCGACGATACATTCGAGAAGGGACGATGAAATAATCATTCCATTATATATCAACGTCAATTGTAATCCTTCGATTCCAAATGATGTTTCTGCCGCAGGTGGAAGCATAAGTCGGGCGTGTGTGCACTTAACACCACTGGTAGACCTTGGTATGAAAATATAGTAAAAACTATCTTGCGGCCGAAGTAGAACCCACAATCTTTCAAAGGATATCACAAAAAGAAAATTTTGAGAGAAATCCGTAGAAATCATTGGGATGGAACCTTATCTTTATAGGCACTGCTCTGACGGCATACACAGACAATGTGTTGCTGAAAGATTGAAACTCTAGAAATTCGGTATGCATTGTCATAGATCCGATTAAACATTTATTATCTTTTCCATGTCAAAGACCGATCGGTATCTTCCTGATGTTGAGGCATATACGTCCTTCTCTGACATCAATGATCTCCCCGACAGTGGCCAGGAAAGGTCATCCTAAGGTAATCTCATTTCGAGGTTCTCGCTCGATACTTAAGCACTATGAAATCTGTAGGAATATCGCAGTTATAAATGCGTATGGCACGTCCTCAAGTACACCTTTACTGGAAATCATTTTTATTGTTATTGTCATAATTCATCTAGCTTTAATTGCAAAAACAATAAGTATATTGTGCAATCCTAGAGTCTATGTAGATTTGATCCCTAAGTACTACACCAACCTCTATTTGAGAGTAAAAGTGGGAAATAGGGTTAATTTGAAAGTGAAATAAAACCCCACAGTAAATTTGGCGCCATTCCCAGAGACTCTTTCTGATTGCCATGAAATTTCGTTTAGAATATTGTCTAGATTTTAATTTTACTGTCTGCTAATTTATTGTTTCCCCTAAACCTAATGATGCAGGTACTAAAAGGAGAGAATATGGAATCAGGATGACAAGGATCGATCGACGGAGCTCATCCGGAATTGTTCGACTCTGGTGCACTACTATCGGGCGGCACCCTTCCATTGCATCAATCGATACCGATCAGCCGAAAGCAGTAAGTACGCCTTTGCAGAATCTTATTAGAAGCACGTCTGTGATGATGGTATCCGAAGAAGTGAGCAAAACT
>CAJHQP010007068.1:0-34339 GCA_905132765.1 Moricandia arvensis | reverse complement strand
AAAGACCTTGGGGATCTGAAACTACAACACCATCACAATGACTGTGATAATGCAAGCTGCTATACAATGCCAGCCAACTCAGTCTTCCATGAGAGAAACTAACCTTTTGTCTCCTCTTTTCCTTCTTCCCCCAACATCCTATCCTCACTCCCCCGCTCTTGTACTCTTGCCTCTAGTTTTGTTGCAATCCCATCACTGGGAGCTTGGTTTGACGATTCTGGTTGAGGATGAGGTTGATCAAAGTAGCCTAGCTGTCAAATGAATGCTCTCCCCAACCTTTTAGGTGCATCTTGTATGGAACTCATGCTCTGCGCACCTCCAATCAAAGATGTCGTTTTTCCCTCAGCTACACTTTTGTATGTGGTGTGTAGGACAGCTAGTTTGCTGGCTGATCATGCTGAGCTGATATTGCTTTAAAATCTTGACTAGTGTACTCTCATCCATTATCGACTGAGAATCTTCAACTTGGAATTGAAATGGTTGGAAACATGATTAGGAAGTTCTTGAATGCTCAGCACGGTCTTTTGTCTGAATAGAGTCCCATGTGTATTTTGACTTCTCTCAATGAGGTGACAAGTCACTTGTGATTCTCTCTGGAAGAACCGGTGCTGTCCAACTTATAATGACCAGGTTAAACACTTCTCATAGTAGTAGACTAGAAATCTTGAAAAGACTGTCCCTACAATGCTTCCCAGATACATGCTTCAATTCATCATTATGAAACAACCATACGCGAAGCATAGTTAATGCTCTGTATGGGGATGTCAATCTAGACGTGCATATGTGCCTCTCACCCGGATAGCGAGAGTTGTAGCAGGCGTTGCCCGGATATCTTAAGTCTTCTCTACGGTGATACAAGTTCTGATGTGTGGCCTCTACAATAAACCTGATCTGTCTTCAGTCTTGAAATCACCTCTCAGTTAAATGACACTTGACAATTCAGATACAGGGTTGCTCTTTCACTGATGCGAAATTTGATGTAACTGAGGCATATACAAGGAGTTGTTCTTTTCAAATAACTAAGGTTCCTATCCTTATATTCTTACTATCACCATTTGCTATAGAGACATTCTGAGGCAGGTTTTGATTTAATAACCGGTTCTATCCTGAATATAGTGATAGGTCTCTGAATCATATAATGGGTTTTAGTCGGAGATAATTACCACCTCCTGGGTGAGATAGTAGGGCCTGGCAAGCTTTTTAAAGGCATAAGTCCTCTTTTCTGGGTCATGGACATAGAATTGGTCTGCCCTGCATGATATCCTGTTTCGCCTTCATTAGACCACAGAAATGCTGAATACATGTTTTTCTTCATTATTGATACTGCAAACTCTTGACTCAATTCTCGTGGCTTCTTGAGAAGCTTGGCAGCTTCCTTTTTGAATAATATGATTTCCGACTTTGCAGGGTAAATCCAAGTTTAGGAGAAGACTGAAAACTTTGTCTATGCTCGTAGACAGCTTGAGATCTCATCATAGATTCCATGATATTTTGGAAGGCTTCTCCATAGTTCTTGGCGATTCTGTGGTGATAATGATCCTTCAAGATTGTTCCGACAAGAGCTGTTGTATAATTCCAAGTGCTTGCTGTTCCTCTTGAACACACTGGTTCATGCTTATACAAGTAGACTGACTATCTTAGAGAATGCTCTTTGGATATTCAGCTTATGATATCGGCTGTACCCAAAGTCATGGAATTCCAAGGTACTCTGGCCATCTGACCATAAAGATAGTTAAGGAACCCTCTAGGGTCTGGAATAGGGTTCTCTTCATCATTATTCATTGTCGAAATCACTTTACTCATTTATAGACTTTTCCATTTTTGGAATTTACTGGACGCTGGAAATGATGAACAGCTGAAGAAAGATGAGTGATGAAATGAACTCAGAGAATGCGGAAGTAGTAAGAGAGTAGGGAGTTTGGTCTCAAGAGATACAGATCTGATACACCATGTGGTTTTAGGTAATTTGTGAGTGTTTAATGAATTAAGAGAGTTTGTTTTGCTGAATGTGAAAGAAAGTTAATAACAGGAGAGAGAGTGAGGGTTTGTGAGTGAGAAGGAGAGAGGAGGAATATAATTTCCTTGTGATTTAGTTTCTGGTACAAGCCTTTATTTAATAGGCAATAACATAAAAATCACAGCTGACAAGAGATATTTACCAATAGGACTGAGGGAAGGACGAGAAGGCAACGACTTGACGAGAAGATTGTCTAATATAATGGGAATGACGTTCAGACTGAATTGATGGATAGGTTGGGAAGCTAGTTAGGGATATATCTCTTCAAGTAAGAAGCTGTCGATCTTAGACATCGCACGCTACACTAGGAAGAGTGGTAGAAGGATATTCGATCTGTCTGGATCAATCTTTCACAAAGGCAGGCCACACAAAAGTCTGTGAGTCATCCCACTGTCCAACATTGCGGAACTTTCACTCAGACCCTACACAGATCAGAACGTTTGGGGATGGGAGGCCTCCTTGACGATTTGCAGGTAATGTGATGTCTACAGCTTTTTCCTATTGGCTGGTTCCTGACGTCGTAAGGTATGTCGCGCTCAGATGTGCGCATGTAGCTGTCTGGTCTACGTCTATAGCACCCCAGTGAGGGCTGATACAGAGTTCTGTCGTCCCACCTGGTTCGCGACACAAATGAACTAGCTACACGAGCTTTGTGTTAATTCGACGTGAGAGAATGCCTTTTCATGAAGTGGCAGCTTAACTGTCTTGATCTAGCTCTCTTATTGGTTGCGAGAGTTGATTTGAGCTAGAGGGAGTGTTGATTCTAATTGCTACTAATTTATGGATGTTTGTATATGGGAGTGCTTACAGGGTTCAGAAGCCAGAAGAGAGACACTGCTCAGAAAGGACAAGTGGAGAAAGCGAATCGGAAGACTTGAGGAACGAGCATTCCGTACACAGACTTGGAACTCAAGTCATCCTCAGAGAAGACCTAGCTTGACTTGGAAGACAAGAGCAAGTCTCATCACCTAGCAGATCTGATTCATCTACGGACGTCGAGGTTCAAGGGAGGTAGTGTGCCTGGTGGGCAGCTAGGTTTTATGATATTCAGAGATAAGGACGATAGATCACCACATGATGATCCAACAATCGAGCGGAGGATAGTGGACGCTCGTTGGTGGAGAGCCGCCGAAGTAGTCAGACTTCAGCAGTCAGGGGGTCGACCAGGAGAGGGCTTTCGAGTGAGACCATAGAGGAACCGCAGCACGGGATACCAGCTGTGCATGTAGTGTATATGTCTTCACTTTGTTGTTCGGCTGGTCCGTTAATGTATCACTCGTCTCATGGAGCTCTTCTCCTTCTTGGCTCGCTTGTGTGCCCTATAAAACAATAATAGCTTTCGGGATGAAGGGGGTTCCTGTCCTGTTTTGGGTGAGGTGTTCAAAGAGGACTCGTGAGTTTACATTGAGAATGACGAGAATAACAGATACGTCCTCTTTACTTGTTATAACGTGCTCCTTCTCCATCTGGAGATACTGCTCTGCTCCTCTCTCTTCATCAAGTCGTGTACTCCTCCTTGTTCACATCTTTCCGCTGTTCTCTATTTCTAGTCTCTTATTCACCGCATGTTCCTTCATCACTTGCTGTTAAGCTTACAGGTGGCGTCGAGGGCTATCTCACGCGGACTCCGATTGCCTAAAGCTCTTATTTTGTATTCTTCCGCGAGATACAGCTCATCTTCTTCGATCGCTTGCGCTCGCAGGTACACAAGGTGTTTATAGGGCCGTTATATAGTCAGCCGTCTACCCGCCATGGCTCTCAGCTGCACGGCTGTGGGGCATCTGCGAGCGGTATAAACGGTCCTTTCGCGTGCTTTTTCTCGATCCCCTGTGTTCTACGTCTCACTTTGGCCGAAGCTGACGGAGTGGTGTAACCTCTTCTCTCTCCCTCATGGGCTAGTTTCGTTGGTGGCACGGCGCAGTTGTGATTTCGTGGTCGTTTGGATCAAGCCTTTCGCCTATTCCTCCACACGTCCCGCATCCTGTGGCTCTCTGCTTCCTTGTCTACTGGCTATATCATTCAGATATCGGGGGAGTGCTTTGAGACAAGCTTGATCACTTTGAGGCTTTTCTCCCGTTCATTACATCTCCGAGTCTGGACTTCCCAACTCCTTCGCACTTTCTCAAGAACACTCTATTACCGCAACGGTCCCAATAGCATCCCAAGATGGAGCAAAACAAGGCTGTTGTGGTTCCTGTAACCTTGAAAGGTTAAACTACTTCTCTGGTCACGACTTGTGAAGATGCTTCTGGAGGTCGTGGCTTATGAGTCATGTGAACAGAAGGTCCAACTGCGTTCTTCTCTAGAGAGCTGGTGTTTGACATCCCCGGTACAGTAGCCTCGCGTCCCATGTTTGTACTGCTATTATTTGGTGCTCAATGTCGTAGTCTTGTAGCCGCGTGTGGAGTATGGAGACCACAAATCTTGGCGTCCTTACAATCAGCTTAATAGTACTCTTTGTCATGGGTGCTTGCCTCTCTGTCTTAGCCATCTCTTTTCTCTCAAATTAACTTCTCTAATTTTCGGACCGTCTATCAGTTATTCCTACTAGCGCTTAATTAGCTTCATCACATGTGTGAACAACCACTCGTCCTAAGGAAGCACCTCGTCTGCGGTACTCTGTATACAGTCACTGTTCGGTTGCTGTTATGGGAGATGTTCCAACCTTTCTCGGCTTGTTCATCACAGACACACGTCTTATACTCTGGTGACATCCCACGCTGGTATCGCAGAGCCTTCCTCAAGATCCTTGGTGTTAATGCTTCCGAAAGATTATAAGTTTCTCTCACTGCACTCAACCAGAAGACGCTTCCTTCCGTCTTGTTCACCTCTACAGATGGTGTTCATTTACCGGAAGGCGAAGCTTGTTCTTGAGTCTTATACTCCTCTCCGTCCGAGAAAGGAGAGCCTGGATTCCAGAGTTTGGGTGGGATTAGTACCACTCTTCACATCAAATAAGTCCAAGGCGTGTTTTATTTCAAAGACCAGTGAAGATGGTGAATAGCTTCCTGTTTACTGGTGGGGGCGACCAAAGTTGAAGAAATGTGGGGTCATGGAGAGTCAGTGGAAAGGTTGGAGGATGGAGGTGTTGGATGCGCCCCTAATTCAGCTGAATTTGCATGAATCAAAGGTGTTCAGGACTTAACATTAGTTTCCTTGTTTGTAAGGCTTCATTTAAGGTCTCTATGAAGCTGAAGCTAAGGAGAGAGAGTTCAACAGTAGTCCCATCAGAAGCGGTTTCAGCAATGAAGAAGTCGTGAGATCCGCTTTTAAAGCGTCAGTCATAAACGCTATTCAAGAAGGAGATGGCAGTGTATTGGTGGCTATTCACAATATCAAACAAACGCAGAATGCTCACCTAAAGAAGATGAATTGTACATCTGTTTCCATTTATGATTGGCTTTCATTTCATATCGACCAACTTGAGGGGGTGGGCTGTTAGAAATGTGATCATGAAGACCATCCTGGAGACTAAGATCTGGTGGAATGTCAAAAACTTGTCATTGCCGCAGCTCTACGTAGATGGCTGACCAAGATGTGACCAAAAGAGGCGACAAAGAGGGCAGACCAACGTGACCCGATGGAGTATTATACTCCTGCTGCACAGAGAACGCAGACTGTGAAGACAGCTTGATGGAGAAAGAAGAAGGAAGATAAAGTGGTGGTTGACGTGATTCACAAGGGGGATCAGAGATGTGCACAAGTGTTTCATTGTGCAAGATAGGCTCATAATTTAATCCAGTCATCTTGAAGAGAAGAGTCTTGAGTGAAGAGAGCCATCAGCTATCTCAAGAAAAGAAGACATGGCTTTCATAGTCTTTGGAAGTTCAGGTCACTGTGGGCTGAGTTTGAAATGCCTTCAGACGAGTACAACTGATCCAGTGGTGTTAAATGAAAGGCGTGAGCAAGACAAGGTCTTGGACTGCTCCTGAACGCCTTAACCCTTGCTACAATGATTTGATTAAGCACATACTCAGAGCTGTAGAAGTACCATCCCTGGATGAAGTGTGTGCTCAAATCCAGAGGGAACAAGGATCTGTGGGTTTGTTTTGAAGGAAAGGGAGAGCTTCCATGTCAAACACAAGGTTGGTAAGTAGGCAGTTTGCTAAAACAAGGGATACTACAGGCAGGATGAAGGAAGGTGTGGGTGTGTGAATCATTGCACAGAAGAAAGGCCCACAGATGAAGGACAAGTGCTGGATCCTTCACCCTCAACCTCAAACCTGCCAGTTCAAAGAACCCAAGGAGTCAGTACATGATGCAAAGCAACACTTTCTCTCAGACAAACGCCTAAACGCATCCACCCATCTACGTGCTCACAGGCACCCTCATGTTGGGTTCAAATGCAGCTTTGGTGAAGCCAAAACCATGGCGACAAGTGATCTGTACTTGAGGACCCATCTCAGATGAGACTATCAAAGAGGTCAGACCTTTGCTTCTGCTTATCAAAGCCCTCAAGAGAATCTGGTATTGTTCCTTGGAACCTCTTTACATGCATACACACACTACTGGTCGAATCCTAAACCACTTAGTAATAGATCAGCGGGGTTGAACATGGGCAAGGGGCTTCTCACCAAGGACGACCGGGAGCCAAGTGGGAGAGTAGTCTTCATTGAGTGGTTAATTGTAGTGGGAATAGTCTTGAAGTAGAGCTACAGTTATATAGTATAAACTGACCATCAAAAGGAAGGAAAAAAGATAAGAAGTCGTGATGCCTTTGTAGGGAGTGATATGGACGCGGGTGCTATGTACATTAGAGATCGTAGATAGGAGAGCCTTTGGGGCAGCTAAAGGCTTAAGAATGTACCCATCAGGTGGCAGAGTGCGAAAAGAAATGGAGACTTCAGGGCTCCATTGAGCCATGGTGGAATCATGTGGAAATCATCAGTTGACTCCAGAGGTATAAAGAGAAGAATCAAGGAAGAGAAATCCGGGATACTTGTAGAGTAAAGACTAGCCCATTAAACAAAGATTCAAGGGCAAATTTTGTACATGCCCCCAATTCACTCCATTTGCTAACTCTTAAGAAAGGCGTCCGTAAGTGATTCCGTGCCCAATTTGCACTCTTCCTGACTGCACAGTGTTTTTATGAGTCGCTTTTGCTGAGCCTAATGCTATGTCAGGTCTATTTGGTATTCCAGTCTTCTCCCGCCGTGTAATTGCTGGTGAAGGATCCAGATATGAAAGATCGCGCCTATCGAGCTTACCGACGACCCATCAACGCCAGCCCTATGATTGATTGTGAGGCGTTCGTGAAGCACCACCTTCATTCTAAGCGAGCTGGAATATTCCTATTGGGGGAAGCGGGGCAACTGAGAGAGCGTGTGAGAGCCCTAATAGGGAGGGCTTGGTGTATCTCCGCATTAGGCGCGTTAGCACAGCCTAGAAGACACCAAATGCTGTCCTGGATTTATCGTTATGCCTTTTAGTTCTTCTTCTGTTTAAACCTAAAGGATGCAATGTGGCCTGGCTACCAGAGACAATTGGTGATCAAGTAGTGCGCGAGTCAATGCTAGATGCTCTGCTCCTTTCCTCATTCACAAGTGCACTGAGAGCCGAGTACTTTTGTGGAAATCGATATGTTCTGATGTAACCCGCGGTGGCCTTGGTACTTTTTTCCCAGCTGGTTTTTTGCCCTTTAACCGAATATGAGATTTTACAGTGTGTGTGATACGCACTGATGGTATCTTTGGCAACTCGATCTGCAAATGGGCTTGTTTTGTCCACTAAATCAGTAATCGCATATATGATGACTGTCAGTTTGTGTTTGGTCTTTGATCTCATTACAACTATGTCTGTGTTTGTGTATTTTTGGACGTGCTTACTATAGTTATATACAGTGCGCAAGCAAACATCTTCTTATGCCATCATCTTTCCTGCTTAGTCCTCGTACTTTGATCGAATTCATGTATATGTAGTGAGAAGAGTTGACCACATATTACCTTCCTCTTCACCATCTTGGGTTATTAAGGAGCCCCCGTTTGCTTCTAATTCCTGAGAGAGGATATTGGGTTGAAAGCTTTAATAAACTATTCAACTACATAACTAACCATTCAATGTTAAGATTAAAATTCTTAATCAGACAATGGAGGGGAGTATACAGCAGCCTCTATCACCACGAAACACACCTCAACAAACATGGGATCCATTCACCGACAAGCTGCCCTTATAGGCCCCACAGCAAAATGGTTGTAGCTGGAGGAAAAATCGACATCTTAATGGAGGTGAGGAACCAGCAGGCTTGATCGTTGTCACACTCAATCGACTCTCGCGACAAAGGTTTTTTGGTGTTCGGAGATGCTGTGATCACCTGGGCTTGCTACCCTAATCAACAGAATTTCCTCTTTACTTCTTACGCTCAAATCCTCCATTTATTGGAGTTTGTTCTGCACTTATTGGAGGTGACTCGAGCATAACAAAGTTTATCTTGCGCCGTCCCTCTCTTTGACCCATACTTGGTTCCTCTTGTGTTTGTTGCTGTCTTCTTGCGCGTTCAGATGTGTGGCTTGTTCTCGATACCGGGGTGGCGGTGCCCTGAAGCAATGAAGGACACGAGATTCTGTGTCAGCCTAGAAATGTGTCACACAGGCTAGCTCTCATTTGGTTGGTATGTCAGCGCTGGATGTTGTGGCAACCAGCTGAAATGGCTAGAAAAGATGCTATAGCAGGTTCTCAGATTAGACCGGACCGCAAAGGTTGTATGGGTTCCTACGTAGAGAATGTGAGTATCGCTTGAGAATAGTCAGAGAGGAGGGGTATGTCTTACTCGTTATCGAGATTATCCCAGGTCTGCGGGGTAACGCTTGAAGGATTGTCGTCCAAGCTCTTCCCCTCTCAGATACGCGCAAACCACTAAGGATAACTGATGGAGAATCTGGGACTTACGGGCGGCAGCTTTTTGTCTTTCCTTGGCTATAGACCGCCGCCTTCTGGAACGTGGGCGACTCCGCTAACACTATGTGCGTTCCTCGCTCGCTCTTCAAGCCTGATACTCTCTGGGATCCAGACAGGGTGAAGAAGCGCGACATGTGGTCCATTCTTCCCTGATCTGAGGGGGGCAATGATCATGACACAGAACAACCACAAGGTTCACACTCATGATCAGGAGAGTGTACTAGATGAACATAAACTGCTCACGTCAAGATGAAGTAGAGCAGCAAGAAGTTCAAGAAGTCCAAGCTCAACCACTAAGGAGGAGTAACAAGGACAAGGAACCCTCCTTCAAACTGGAAAGACACAAGGGTATACTACAACAGTCAAGCAGTAGCTCATCCAACATCAGCAGTGTGTTCCCTGCAAGATTTCCACTGAACATCAAGCCTTTATCACTGGGTTGATCAGGGATCTGTACCAAGGTCATATGAGGAAGCCACGGAGAACAAGGAGTGGAGGGACTCTGTTGATGATGAAGCAAATGCCATGATCATCAATGATACCTGGTATGAAAGTGAACTCCCAAAAGGAAAGAAGGCAGTTTCAAGCAAATGGGTGTTCACCATCAAGTATCTACCAAATGGCAAGGAAGAGAGAAAGAAGTCGAGACTAGTGGCAAGAGGATTCACCCAGACCTATGGAGAAGACTATGTGGACACATTTGCACCAGTAGCCAAACTTCATACAATCCGGATCATTCTCTCTATTGCAACCATCCTGGAATGGGAGTTGTGGCATATGGATGTCAAGAATGCTTTTCTACAAGGAGAGTTAGAAGATGAGGTTTACATGCACCCATCTCCTGGTCTTGAGAAGCTGGTTAAACCTGGAAATGTCCTCAGACTCAAGAAGGCAATATATGGACTGAAGCATCCCCAAGGGCGTGGTACCCACAAGCTAAGCACCACCTTCAATGGAAGAGGCTTCAGGAAATCAGAGGCTGATCACACCTTGTTCACACTCAGCCCAAAGGAATTGTGGTCATCTTGGTCTATGTAGATGATATAATCATCACAGGCAGTGACCAAGAAGGTATCAAAGAAACCAAGGTATTCCTTAAGTCTGTATTTGATATTAAAGATTTAGGTGAGCTCACAGTACTTCCTTGGGATTGAAGTATGCCGCTCTAAAGAGGGGCTCTTCTTGTCTCAAGGAAGTACACACTTGATCTTTTAACTGAGGCAGAAAATCTGGAGGAAGACAAGCCAAAACACCATTAGAAGAGGGCTACAAAGTACTGAGAGAGGGGGAGTTTGAAGACAAGCAGTATGGTGATGTGAAGCAGTATAGAAGGATGGTTGAAAGCTCATCTACTTAACAATCACTAGGCCAGACATATGCTTTGCTGTGACCAGGTTAGCCAACATATGCAGGCGCCAAAGGTCCATCACTGGAATATGGTGGAAAGGATCATGAGATACCTGAGGGAGGCGCCTGGTCAAGGAGTTTGGATGTCTTGCAATGGAAGCACAGAGATTGTAGGTTACTGTGATGCTGATTGGGCAGGAGACAGAAATGATAGGAAATCAACAACTGGATATTGCACCCTTCATTGGAGGTACTTGGTAACTGGAAGAGCAAGAAGCAGAAGATTGTGTCTTGTTCTAGTGCTGAAGCAGAATATAGGGCAATGAGGAAGCTCACCAGTGAGCTGATTTGGATCAGAAACCTTCTAAGGGACTTGGGTATAGAGGCTACAACTCCAATCACTATGCACTGTGACAACCAGGCAGCAATTCATATAGCATCCAACAGTGTGTTCCATGAAAGGACTAAGCACATTGAGGTGGATTCCCATAAGGTTAGACAAGCAGTGGAGCAGCAATCATCTTGCCATGCTACACGAGAAGTGAAGATCAGTTGGCAGACATCTTCACCAAGGCAGCGAGCACCAAGGTCTGTGAGTTCATCCATTCAAAATTGGGGACTCATAGACCTCACTTCTCACTAACTCTCCTTGCATGGAGACCTCTACTCTTTTCCTTAATGTGTTTTTCTCCCACTGGGTTTTACACATTAAGGTTTTATGAGGGAGGTTCTTCATGTATCCAAGCTTGACCAGTCCCTATGGTCAAGCTTGAGGGGGAGTATTGAGATGAAGAACCAGAAGAGAATGAGAGACACTGATCAGAATGGACAAAGTGGAGAAGGAACTCGGAGACTTGAGGAACAAGGCATTCCGAACAAGACTTGAACTCAAGTCATCCAAGAGAAGACCTAGCTTGACTTGGAAGACAAGGCAAGTCTCACTCACTTGCCAACCTTACTCATCGGATGGGAGGAGTGCTCTCTGGAGCAAGTTTGAATTCAAAATAGGAGAAGTCACATGATTCAAATCAGGCAAGAGTGGACTGTTAGGAAGGTCACTCTCAGGATCAGGATCTCGACCAGAGAGGACCAGGATGACCAGAGAGGACCAGGACCACTTGCATTAGTTTATTGTTTCACTTTTGTTTGTTCCTAAATGTCACTGTCCTCTCTCTCTCTCTGGTTCCTATAAAACAATGTAGTAGGCAGAATGAATTAATTAAGGAGAAAAAAACCTCCTCTTTACTTGTTTACTCTCTCTCTCTCCTCTCTCACGAAAATACTCTTCTCCTCTCTCTTTCATCAAGTGTTCTTCATGTTCTTGCTGTTCTTCAGCTCATTCTCTCTTAAACTTACATAAATAAATGACAAGGAGAAGTTATGAAGATGATGAGTATTGACCTGAGGAGATAAAAGAAGACAAAGAGAAGAAGAAATAAGGCTGATATGAAGAACCTTGTTGGACATGGTATTCCGTACAACCTGACTTCCAAGTAACCTAACTTTTACCTGAGTGACTTGGAAGGCAAGGTACCTGTGGGACTCGCCAATCTTCATCCTCAGAGGCAGATTTGAATTCAAATGAGCCTCCAGGCCGTTTAGAGAGAGCAGAGGCAAGTGGGATTAGTTTAAAATAAAAGTCACATGTGTGGTCCAAGCTTGGGAAGCAGTTCAAGAGCTGTCCCTTTCTCTTGCTCAGACCAGAATAGATTAATATTATTCTTCTTGTCTTTCTTTAGTCCTGTATGGTCTATAAAACATTATTGTAAGCATCCCATATCAGTTAAGAAAATCATTTATGTCCTTCTCTCTTCTAATTTCGAAATGCCTCTCTCTCTCTCTTTCTTTCTCTTGTTCTTCATGTTCTTGCATTCTCCAGCAGTAAAATACTTCTAAATTTCTCATTCTAACAATTTGTTTATATTTCCTTTTTTAGTAATTGTTCCTTGTAAGTGATTGTCTATTAAAGACCTTCACCCTCTCTTGTAACACTTACCAGAATCAATAGACCAAGTTTCTCGTCTCTCCTAAGCTCGTCTCTCTCTTCTCTCTCTCTCTCTCTCTCTCTCTCTCTCTCTTGCTTGTGTCTAAACAATATTCACAATGTAAGGAGTTAAGCATTAGGGTTTAGAGGCTGCCTTAACTCTATCTCTCTTAAGGCAGCCTAATACTTGTCAAACTCACTCTAAACTCTTCGTTATCTCCTCTTAATCTCTATATTACTGATTCTAAAATCCTCTTCATCTTAAGTACACAAACCCTAAGTGTTGTGTTACTTCTCAAGGATTAGATTCATACTAGAGAGTTTCTGCTTCACAAAACCAGTTTACTGTCTAGGATTCTTGGTTATATATTAAGCTGTGTATTAGGATTCAATCACAAGTTGGTTGTCTCTTCCCTTAAATGGTGAGTTCCTGTTGTATGGTTGAAGATGATTCAGTTACAAGTTAACTGAATACCCTCTTGACATGAGACAAACACTCATGAATTCCAACAAACCTTTGAAGTACGTGACCAAGTTTGGTTGCACCTGAGGAAGGATAGGTTCCCCAACGAGAGGAAGTCCAAGCTGATGCCAAGGGTTGATGGACCCTTCGAGATCATCCACAAGATCAATTACAATGCCTATAAACTTGATCTCCAAGGTAAGTATGATGTATCAAATAGCTTCAATGTCACTGACTTGGCTCCTTTTGCTGTAGATGAACCTGATTTGAGGACAAATCCTTTTCAAGAGGGAGGGGATGATGTGATCATGGAGCATATCACTAAGGAGAACAAGGAGGAGAGTCTAGATGAGCCACATGAAGCCACATTGCACCAGCAGCCTGGTGATGATGCTCTAGCCATTCCAGAAGTCCCATGACTCGTTCTCAGAGTCAAGAAACTTAAAGAGAATGTTGTTGGATTACTCACTTCACATCCACAACAAGAAGAAAGTCTTGGACAAGGTTTGATCCGAGATGTCTTGATCACCATTCAAGCCATCTCTACATCAAGCTGAGTTAGTGTCTAGGGCAAGACACTTGGTGCGTGCTCTTTTCCTTTCTTTTGGTTTTGTCCCACGAGGTTTTCCGTAGGAAGGTTTTTAACGAGGCCACAACTTGTCTTACACATCACTTAGGCTCTATCTCGGCCCAAGACTAAAGAAGTATTCACATTTTTAGCTTATGTTATTTTAAAACATAGTTTTCCTTTTCTTTTAGTTTCGAAACCCTAGAGAGTATGTTCTCTGGTTTCTATTATTTAAAGGGTTCTCCAAACCCTATTGTACTCAAGCAAACTTTTATTCAACAAGTTATTTTCTCTCTTGACGGCTCTCTCTCTAGAAGTTGTCGAGTTCTGGTGTGTAATATCCAGAGACCTTAAGGGTGTTTACTTGGTGTGACATATCCAAGCTATTCATCTAGGAGTATCAAGAGTCTTATCATCCCTCTTGTGTCACCATTCATCCCAGAACCTTGAAGAACTTGAGTCTCTGATTCGTTCTTGCAAGGATCTATCCATCCAAATCAACCAAAGAGCATCCTAGGGGCGCATCACAGAACCAACCCAGTTGAGACGAAGGAGTTGTAAAGACAAGTAGAGGAACTCATGGAGAAGGGCTATATCCGAGAGAGTTTGAGCCCATGTGCTGTACCAGTGCTCCTAGTGCCTAAGAAGGATGGTACATGGCGTATGTGTGTTGATTGTAGATCAATGAACAACATCACAGTGAAGTATCGCCACCCTATACCTAGACTAGATGATATGCTTGATGAATTGCATGGTTCTTGCATCTTTTCTAAGATAGATTTAAAGAGTGGATATCATCAGATTAGGATGAAAGAAGGAGTTGAATGGAAGACTGCATTTTAAAACTTAACATGGATTATATGAGTGGTTAGTTATGCCATTTGGATTGACAAATGCACCTAGTACATTCATGAGGTTAATGAATCATGTTCTTAGATCATTCATAGGCATTTCTGTTGTTGTATACTTTGATGACATCTTAGTATATAGCAAGAACTTAGAAGAGCATCTAGAACATCTTAGGGTTGTCCTGAATGTTTTGAGAAATGAAAAGCTTTAAGCCAACTTGAAGAAGTGCACCTTTTGCACGGATAACTTGGTTTTTCTAGGCTATGTTGTGAGTGCAGATGGAGTTAAGGTGGATGAAGAAAAGATCAAAGCCATCAAGGACTGGCCGAGTCCAACCTCAGTGGGAGAAGTGAGAAGTTTCATGGGCTTGCTTAACACGTTCCTAGGACGAATCAAGTTTACCAAGGCTTGTGGATCGATTGGTGACACAAAGAGGGGTGGATGATCTCCTTGATACTCCTAGGCACTAGATCGGATATGACACACCAAACTAGAAACCTTAGACGCCGGATATGACTCACCAGCAAGCTCTTACACTCGACAGAGATCAGAGAGAAAGAGAGAATACAAAAGGTTTAGAATAAAAGACTGCGTGCCTTAGAATGAGGTTTACACGAGTTTAAATAGAAACCAAGGAACAGGCTCCTTTAGGTTTCGAGAATCATAATGAAATAAAAACCATAGTCTGAACTTAAACTAAGATAGAAATGTGGTCGGTCCTAATATGCATACATATCATGCATATCCTAAAATACATCAACTAGGTGATTTGTGAAGCAAACTAAGGCCTCGTTAAAAACCTAACTTTAGAAAACCCATTGAGACAAAACCAAAGGCAGGGAAAAGAGCACACTTAGGTTGCTTGCCTAGTTGATGATCAGCTTGATAAAAGGATAGCTTGAATGGTGGTGAGGGTGTCTTGGTTGATCAAGCTTCGGCCAAGACAATCGTCTTGTATGAGTGACATCTTAAGTAATCCTCCAATAGCTTCCTTGAGCTTCTTTGATTTGGAACGAGTCATAGGCCCTTCTGGAATAGACAATACATCTTCACCAATTGGTTTGTCCATCAGCTCATCATCTCCATTAGTTGGCTGTTCCATGATCACATCATCCCCTCCCTCTTGAAAAGGATTTGTCCTCAAATCTGGCTCATCTGCAACAAAAGGGATCAAGTCAGTAGCGTTGAAGCTATTACTCACATCATACTTACCTTGGAGGTCCAGCTTGTAGGCATTGTTGCTGATATTCTTTATGACCTCAAAAGGTCCATCGACCCGCTGCATCAGTTTAGATTTCCTTTCATTTGGAAATCTCTCTTTCCTTAGATGTACCCACACTTGGTCACCAACTTCAAACACCTTCTCACGTTTTCCTTTGTTGGCATGTTTGACATACTGCTTTGTTTTATCTTCAATGTTGCGTCTAGCTTTCTCATGAATTTGTTGTACCATCTCAGCCTTCTTTTTGCCATCCATACTAACTCTTTCATACTCAGGTAAAGGCATTAGATCCAAAGGAGAGGTGGGATTGAACCCATAAACAATTTCAAATGGTGAAAACTTAGAAGCAGAATCCATAGCATGATTGTATGCAAATTCACAATGAAGCAAATAGTCTTCCCATGATTTCAAGTTCTTTTTAATGAATGCTCTCAAAAGAGTTCCTAGTGTCCTATTGACTACTTCGGTTTGCCCATCAGTTTGTGGATGGCATGTGGTTGAGAACAATAGCTTAGTGCCTAGCCTAGACCAAAGGGTCTTCCAGAAATAACTTAGAAATTTAGCATCTCTATCTGACACTATAGTTCTAGGCATGCCATGCAAACGGACTATCTCTTTAAAGAACAAGTTGGCTACGTGCAATGCATCATCAGTCTTGTGGCAAGCAATGAAATGTGCCATTTTTGAAAACCTATCTACCACAACAAAGATAGAATCCTTTCCAGTTCTAAATCTAGGCAATCCTACAATGAAGTCCATAGAGATATCATTCCATGGATGATAAGAGATAGGTAATGGATTGTACAAACCATGAGATTGGATCTTAGATTTAGCTTGCTTGCACGTTGCACACCTTCCACAGATTCGTTCAACATCTCTCTTCATGTGTGGCCAAAAGAAATGATCCTGCAAAACCTTGAGGGTCTTGGCAATTCCAAAATGCCCCATGAGGCTTCCTCCATGAGATTCCCTGACAAACAAATCTCTCAAAGAGCAGTTAGGCACACACAAGCGATTGTCATAGAATAAGAACCCATCCTGTCTAAAGTAATGCCCAGCAGCAAACTTTTCACATGACTTGTATGCATCCCCAAAATCTTTATCAGTTTCATACATACCTTTGAGTTGCTCAAATCCTAAGAGTTTGGCATCAAGAGTATTCAAGAGTACATACCTTCGTGATAGTGCATCAGCAACTATGTTTTCTTTACCTTGTTTACTTGATGACATAGGGAAAAGTCTCAATGAACTCCACCCACCTTGCGTGTCTCTTGCTGAGCTTGCTTTGTCCTTTTAGATACTTGAGGGATTCATGATCCGTGTGTGGAGATGAAGCATGAATAAGCAAGGAACATTCTGGTTCGAGGTTACTTGCAAGAATAAGCAAGAAGTACTCTGGCTCAAGTTAACTTGAGGGACAAGGTTGTCCGTACAACCTAGGGCACAAGTGTGCCTTGCTTGACAAGAAAAGAGGAAGCTGATCAGGAACAATTTCGAAACTCTCCACTTATCAGTCTAAAGCAGTTTGAATTTACAAAGGGAAGAGATCACATGTAGAGATAGGGGGACAGCCTGTGGGGAACGTTAGGCCCTGTCCCTTTCCCTCTGGTTCTGGTCAGTTGGGACCATTTGGACTGGCCTGGCTTATGTTATTATTATCCTGAAGCTTGTCTCTTTCCCTTTGTTTATTATTTTTTGTTCTGCTATCCCTCTATTTAAATACTATTGTAGCAAGCAGAAGAATTAAGTTGAATAAAATTTTCACTTCTCTATTGTCTCTCTCTCTCTCTCTCCCACGAAACCTATCTTCTCTCTCTTATGTTCTTGCTGTTCTTGCTGTTCTTGAGCAAGTTCATCATGTTTCCAGTATAAACTCTCTTTTATTCTCTAAAACTCACATGGTATCAGAGCCTTAAAGCTCTTAAAACCTATTCTACTTCCGCAAAGCTCTCTATTCAACTTTCTTTTTCTAGTTTATACTCTCTGGTTAAAACCTCTTCAACTCTCAACTTACTACCCAGAAGCTAATAGCAAAAGAAGATGGAGAACACTAAACCTGTGACAATTCCAGTGACCTTGAAGGGAGTTAATTACCTTCTATGGTCGAGATTGGTGAAGATTGCCCTTGGAAGAAGAGGTTTATGGGGTCATGTCTCAAGTGGAGAAGCTCCAAAACAAACTGTCCAAGGAGAAGATGGAAAGGAGATGGTGGTGGTTGATGAAGGCAAATGGGCGCAGGATGATTTCATAGTGCTGTCTCTCATCCAAAACTCTTTGGATCCAGCCATTTTGGAAGCTTATTCATACTGTGAAAGCTCCAAATATATGTGGGAAACTCTGTACAAGGTCTATGGTAACATATCAAACCTTACTCGAGTTTTTGAAGTAAAGAAAGCTATCAACTCCCTCAGTCAAGAAGACATGGATTTTACTGTCCATTTTGGGAAGTTTAGGTCACTGTGGGCAGAGCTGGAGATGCTCAGACCACATACCATTGAACCCTCCTTCTTGAATGAGAGGAGAGAGCAGGATAAGGTGTTTGGGTTGCTTCTCACTTTGAACCCAACCTACAATGACCTAATCAAGCACATACTGCAAGCAGACAAGCTACCAAGCCTTGAAGAAGTGTGTGCTCAGATTCAGAAGGAAAAAGGATCTCTTGGCCTATTTGGAGGCAAAGGCGAGTTGGTTATGAGTAACCAAGCTGAAGGACCAGGACCAGGACCAGTAGCAAACAAAGGGGTTTACAAACAAGATGATAGAAGGGTCTTGACTTGTGATCACTGTAAGAAGAAGGGCCACATGAAAGATAAGTGCTGGATACTTCATAATCATTTGAAGCCAAACAAGTTCAGAGAGTCAAGGAACCAGTACCAAGATGCTAGAGCCCACTTCTCAACTGAAGGAGCTGAACTAGTGACTCCTTCTGGATGCTTCTCAATGTGCTCTAACACTGGCATGGGAAAGGCCATGGCGACAACCTCCTGATACTCCACTGCAAGGTCCAATAATGATGAGAACATTAAGAGGGCTGACTTGGACGCCCTCATTAAGGCTTTAAAAGAGAAATCTGGTAACCTTAACACTCTTGGTATCTCTCTTAATGCTTCTCATACTGCTGGCACTGCAATGAGTGGATTAGGCACTTCTAGACCATTAGTTATAGACTCTGGTGCATCACACCATATGATTAGTGATTCAAATTTGATTACTAATATAAAACCAGTCCTAGGAAATGTGATGATAGCTAATGGTGATAAAGTTCCCATAAAAGGTGTAGGTGATCTAAAACTGTTTGATAAAGTGTCTAAAGCTTTCTATATGCCCACCTTTGCTTCTAATCTCTTGTCAGTTAGAAAGGCCACTACTGATTTAAATTGCCATGTGACTTTCACCCCTAATGAAGTGTATTTTCAGGATATTGAGACTAGTAAGTTGCTTGGCAAAGGTGGAACCAAGGGAGACCTGTACTTGCTTGAGAACACTCTGCTAGCTTCTGATTTATCTTGTGCTTTAAAATCTGTTTCTGAATTACCTAAAGATGTAATGTGGCATGCTAGATTAGGACACCCTCATTCTGTTGACATGAAGAAATAAAGAGCAAGAGAAGCAAGTGTTGACATGAAGATATAAAAGACAAAGAGGAAGAGAGTATGGCAAGAGAAGGATCCAGAATGATCAAATGAAGTTGTTCCGTACAGTTTAGGTCTACACTGACCTAACTTGGCTTACAAGACAAGGAAAGGGTTAGCTAGAGAGGGAAGGAGACTTATTTAAATCAGACCATGTGATCTGGTCACCAGAGGAGCAGAGAGACGTTAGGGAAGAAGAAGATCACATGCCAAGATAAGGAGACACCCATTTAGGTCCTGTCCCTTTCCACCATGTCTGGACAAAACCTATGTCCCTTCCTGTCTCTTTCCAACAAGTCTGTGTTGGATTTTCACCGGAGTATAAGGATCTGGGTTTGTGTGTGATGAACAAGCCTTTAGAGGCAGTGATGAACTCAAAATGAATGAGAGAAGGGTTCTGGTTTACTTGTGTTTACTTGAATCAAAACCAGAGAATAATAGAGACTTAGAGAGATTAAGAAGAATAAGAAAGGGATAGACTAAGAGGGATTTCGAATCAAGAACATCAAGCTTTATTTCTGGAAGTGGAGAGGGGTTTTCCCCCTTACTCCCTTAATCTTTACACTTGACAGAGATACAATATATATAGAGAAATGGAGAGGCTACACGGATCAAAACCCTAAGGAATAAGCATGTGAAGTCAAGGTAACCAGGCTGGTTTATTTGAATCTTGTGGCTCAGAGGCTCCACACGTTTGGACAGCCTGGAAAGGCTCTTCCTTTGCTTTTGGACGGATGGATAAGGTTTCTTATCCATAAACCTTATCCATAAACGGCTCCTTGCCCTTTCTTTCTTCCTTTGGTGAGTGGATAAGGTTATCCACTCCTTAGCTCTTTCCAGGAAGCTTCCTTGGTCGAATATACCAAGCTATCTTCTCTTTCTTGCCCAAACCTTCTCTTTAGTCCCAAGTCTTCTATCTTTCTTACAAACCCTAAAACTTCCTTGCCTCACACGTTTTGATACTTCCTTGGGTTTCAAGTCTTGGTCATTTTAGGATCCCTTGATGTGCCCTAACCTTCCCAAGACTCAAAACACCTTTTAAGAACAAATGGTCGAGTATTTGATGTTTCTGGGTCGAGTCTGGTCCGTACGGATCCGTACAGTCCGTACAGTCCGTACGGATCCGTACAGTCCGTACGGATCCGTACAGTCCGTACACCTCACCCAAACATGGACCATTTGAACCCTTCTCTTCCCTAAAGCTTCCCAAGGTCTTCCTTAGACTTCTCCATGATGTTTCATACCCTCTTGTACACTTAGAAGCTGTCCACAGCCTTCTACATTCTCGTTGCACAAGATCTCTTCCCATCATCTATCTTCTTTGCCTCCATCTCATCTCTCTCTTGTTCATTTGTATCTCTTCAAGTTAACACTCCCCCTCAAGCTTGACTCTAGTGATCCTAAGTCAAGCTTGGAACCTTGAAGTCACTCCTCATTAAAAACCTTATGAGAGAAAACCCTCCTTAGGGATAAAACCCTCATAAGGAAAAGAGTAAGCTCCTTCAAGGCCTAGGGATTGGCCAGTGAGTTCTTTGTGTCTCAACCAGTGTGGTGGACACAAAGAACTCTGGATCATGGCCCTCACTGTGGTGCAAGTCTGGACCGACTCTCATTGCACACCACTACCTCTTCTTCAGCTCATCTAGCTCATCTCATACTGATCTTGGTCTCTCCCCCTTTCACCCAACTTCTTGTTGGGTTAAGTGCTCGGATTACCAGATACAACTCCATCTTCATACTCAGCCATGGTTGCTTCTTCTTCTTGAATAACCACCAAGGACTCCATCTTCACAGATCATTGAAGCTTCTCAATACTCCCCCTCAAGCTTGACCATGTGGAACAAGTCAAGCTTGGAAGGACAGCTTCATGATCTTGATCAACACACCACTGCCCACTCCTTTCTGATCTCGCCACCTTGAATGGAATGCTGGAAGATACCTCAGCTAACTCTTCAACCACCTCACTTCAGAAGCCGCATTGTAGAGTCACCTTCTTCTTCACACAGCCAAGAGTGCTCTGACCACTCTCTTGTCTAGACTCGCCAATGTCTAAACCCGGATGGCTCCATCTTCTATTCCTGGTGGAATGGTGAGGAGGAACCAGGTCTTGAACTTAGATCATCAGGTAGCTCACTCAAGTCCCCACCTCAAGCTTGAATTGAGTCTAGGTTCAAGCTTGAAAGTGAGCCTGAATGAGCATCCAAACCAGGAGCACACCACCCCAACAGCTGCGCTTAAACCACTGGTCCACCTCCATGTCTTCAGCTTCAAGTACCCTTCAGGTCACCGGCCTCCTCAAGCTTCAGTGATGACCTTCTCTTCTTGTGTGCCTTGAACCAGGAGCTCAACAACCTTCATGGTCTGCGCTTCTTATAACCGGCTACTACACCAAGAACCTTCCCATTGCTCCACACAATGGACCAAGCCTTCCTCTTGTTCCGGATTGGTGTTGAACAAGAGACACTCCATGTGAACCTGAAACAACACTCAAACTCCACACAAGATAAGACACATTTGCATTGGGATCAAACCTTGACTAATCATCAAGTTTGATCACCAATGTCACAAGCTTTGCACTTAGACAGCATCTCATTATCATTGAGATCCATTTAATGCAAGCTTACCACTCTCTAAATGCTATCACAAAGCACTTAGGCAAACAATCCCTGCCTTAAACGACCCTTAGACATCAGTCTAGGTGTCTCAACCTTAAGGCAGTCCCTGTTGAAATTTAAGGATTTGTAACCCCAAACATTTCTGGTGAAGTACATGAGCATAAGGGGGAAGAAGCTCAATGGCTTTCTTAGTTTTTATTAAACAACAACACAGACATATTTATACAAAGTACAAGACTTCATCCTAAAGCTACTGCACGTCAGTTATTACATCTGGACACTAAAACCAGGAGCTAAAACCAGCTGAAGAAACCAAGGCCACCTCTTGTTACATCAGAAATATCTAGCAGCAAATGTTGACTTCTTTGCTGCTGTATAATGAGCAAGCAGCTATTATTGACTTTTCTTCACATGCTTGTCACCATCTTGTGTGCTTGGCTACTTCTCCTTATTGGATCAGTATTGGGCCTGTTCTTCTCATGGCCTCTCTTCATGCTTATGGACTTCCACTCCTTATAAGGTTTGTGCTTCACTTCTCCACAAGCATATTGGGCTGATGGTTCTTCTTTAATCTGATAGTTGGGCTTGTATTCTTCTTGGTTCATCATGCTATTGGACTACTCTTCTTGGGAAACTTGTGTAGACAACCTGATTGGGCTACACTGAAATATTCCTCACACCAATTTGCTCTTAAGTGATGTGTGTGTGCTATTCTCATTCTCTTGATGTCTTCTTCTTCATCTCTGGAGCACGAGTGATTTCCACACTCAAATGGATCCCTGAAGGTCTCCATTTTCGTTCTCACTCTGCTCCATAGAGTGATGATAGCTTTGCTGCCCCAAAGCTCTCCTTCACATTCAGAATAGGCGCTTTACTCCACACATTCACTCTTCTGCTCTTCCTTGATGTGTTTGGAGTGTAGTTAGTAGCTTGTGTCACTCAAGCTCCTACATTACACCACATGAAGAGCTTCTCCTCCTGCCACTTGGTTCCGCTCTTCCTGGTGTTCTCATTTCAACACTCCTCCTCAAGATAGACTGGATATAAATATGGAAGCCTATCTTGCACAATGAGAACACTTGTGCACATCTCTGGATTTCCTCTCCTTGTGAATCACTTCAACCACCACTTTGATCTTTCCTTCTTGCTTTCTCCATCTAAGCTGGCTTTCACAGGTGCTGCCGGTTTGCCTCTTGTGGTCAGCATGAGTATAATACTGCCATCTTGGGTCACCGTTGGTCTGCCTCTTTGGTTTGCCTCTTTTGGGTCAGCCATCTTGGGTCAGCCATCTTACAGTAGAGCTCTGCGTGCAATGACAAGCTTGTTTGGATTCCACCAGTCGGTTAGTCTCCATGGTTGGTCTTCATGATTCACATTCTAACAGCCCCCCTCAAGGTTGGTCTGGATATGGAATGAAAGCCAATCTTGAAATGGGAATCACGAGTGTACACATCTTCTTCTTTTGTGTGAGCTTCTGGTTTTGTTTTTGTTTGTTGAAGTAGCACCAATAGCACTGCCATCTCCTCCTTTGAATAGCTTGTGTATGTACTGACGTTTTTAAAAGCTTGGATTCTCACCTTGCTTCTTCATTTGCTTGAACCGCTTCTGATGGGAGCTCTGTTGAACTCCTCTCCTCCTTGCTTTCAGCTTCATGAGAGCCTTAGATGTGATCCATAAAACATAGGGTGCTTAAAACAGCTCTTATTACCACATGTGTTTATAAACAAACTATCTCCTCCTGAGATAGACAAAGAGATCTCCATCACCAATAAGAGATCCAGTTTTTAACACCATGTATTAGCATACTTCTCCTCCTGAGAAGTTTCACACACGTTTTTCTTGTTGCAAAACACCATCTTGAAAATACACCTTTGTTCTTCTTGTAGCTTCTGGTCTGTTGGTAAAACAATTGGATAACCTCTACAGCCACAGCTACTTGAGATACAAAGGAACATCATACATGTTTTGATTGATCCACCTCTTCAGCTTATGACATCCTTATCTCAACACCCAGGAAAACACTTTTGATGTGTTGGCAGGGAGTCACCAGTGAGAGAATGGACCACTTCTTGTTTGGACCAGTTTTGGAACATCTTCAAAACTGATCTCCAAAGGCTGTCTTCAACAGCTTACAATGCCTCCTTAATTTATGGGAAGGCGCCTCTTGCTTGAAAGGATACTGAACTCCAGCTCCTTGTCTTCTGGACCATCTTGGTCTTCAAAAGCTGCATCTTCAGCAGCTCATCAACATCAGCTCTCCAATAGTTCTCTGAAAACTTTGAAGGCTGAACTTCTTTTCTTTCTTCTTAGGCACGCCACTGCCTTTAGAGAATTGGTTGGGAGTATGCAAATAGTAACCAGAGTATTGAAGGCCCAAAAACTTGAGCTCTTCCATCAGTAACCAAAATTTTGAGGAAGAAAAAAATGAACAGAGATCTTGCTCTGTTTTGTTTTGATTTTGCGGAAGCTTTTGGTTCAGGCATAACGCTGCTCTGATACCATGTTGAAATTTAAGGATTTGTAACCCCAAACATTTCTGGTGAAGTACATGAGCATAAGGGGGAAGAAGCTCAATGGCTTTCTTAGTTTTTATTAAACAACAACACAGACATATTTATACAAAGTACAAGACTTCATCCTAAAGCTACTGCACGTCAGTTATTACATCTGGACACTAAAACCAGGAGCTAAAACCAGCTGAAGAAACCAAGGCCACCTCTTGTTACATCAGAAATATCTAGCAGCAAATGTTGACTTCTTTGCTGCTGTATAATGAGCAAGCAGCTATTATTGACTTTTCTTCACATGCTTGTCACCATCTTGTGTGCTTGGCTACTTCTCCTTATTGGATCAGTATTGGGCCTGTTCTTCTCATGGCCTCTCTTCATGCTTATGGAATTCCACTCCTTATAAGGTTTGTGCTTCACTTCTCCACAAGCATATTGGGCTGATGGTTCTTCTTTAATCTGATAGTTGGGCTTGTATTCTTCTTGGTTCATCATGCTATTGGACTACTCTTCTTGGGAAACTTGTGTAGACAACCTGATTGGGCTACACTGAAATATTCCTCACACCAATTTGCTCTTAAGTGATGTGTGTGTGCTATTCTCATTCGCTTGATGTCTTCTTCTTCATCTATGGAGCAAGAGTGATTTCCACACTCAAATGGATCCCTGAAGGTCTCCATTTTCGTTCTCACTCTGCTCCATAGAGTGATGATAGCTTTGCTGCCCCAAAGCTCTCCTTCACATTCAGAATAGGCGCTTTACTCCACACATTCACTCTTATGCTCTTCCTTGTTGTCTTTGGAGTTTAGTTAGTAGCTTGTGTCACTCAAGCTCCTACATTACACCACATGAAGAGCTTCTCCTCCTGCCACTTGGTTCCGCTCTTCCTGGTGTTCTCATTTCAACACTCCTCCTCAAGATAGACTGGATATAAATATGGAAGCCTATCTTGCACAATGAGAACACTTGTGCACATCTCTGGATTTCCTCTCCTTGTGAATCACTTCAACCACCACTTTGATCTTTCCTTCTTGCTTTCTCCATCTAAGCTGTCTTTCACAGGTGCTGCCGGTTTGCCTCTTGTGGTCAGCATGAGTATAATACTGCCATCTTGGGTCACCGTTGGTCTGCCTCTTTGGTCTGCCTCTTTTGGGTCAGCCATCTTGGGTCAGCCATCTTACAGTAGAGCTCTGCGTGCAATGACAAGCTTGTTTGGATTCCACCAGTCGGTTAGTCTCCATGGTTGGTCTTCATGATTCACATTCTAACAGCCCCCCCCTCAAGGTTGGTCTGGATATGAAATGAAAGCCAATCTTGAAATGGGAATCACGAGTGTACACATCTTCTTCTTTTTTGTGAGCTTCTGGTTTGTTTTTGTTTGTTGAAGTAGCACCAATAGCACTGCCATCTCCTCCTTTGAATAGCTTGTGTATGTACTGACGTTTTTAAAAGCTTGGATTCTCACCTTGCTTCTTCATTTGCTTGAACCGCTTCTGATGGGAGCTCTGTTGAACTCCTCTTCTCCTTGCTTTCAGCTTCATGAGAGCCTTAGATGAGAGCCTTACAAACAAGGAACTAGTGTTAGTTCCTTGAACACCTTTGATTCATGGCAAGATCAGGGGCTATTGGTTGCGCCTCCAACACCTCCTTCCTCCATGGACCTTCCCTTGGACTCTCCATGCCCAAAGTCCCCACCTTTCTTCATACTTTGGTCGCCCCCACCAGTAACAAGGTGAAAGCTTTCACCTTTCTTCCTGGTCTTTGAATAAGAACACGCCTTGGACTTGATTTGATGAAGAGGGTAGCTAATCCACTCCATAACTCCTGGATCCGAGGCTCTCCTTTCTTCTGGACGGTATGAGAGAGTATGAGACTTCAAGAACAGCTTCTGGGCTTTCCGGATGAACACCATCTTGTAGAGGTTGAACAAGCTGGAAAGGAAGCTTCTTTCTGGGTTTTGATGGCATGAGAGAAAGCTTTGATCTTTGCGGAAGCTAGACACCAAGTTCTGATGAAGCTGGCTCTGATACCATGTTGGATTTTCACCAGAGTATAAGGATCTGGGTTCGTGTGTGATGAACAAGCCTTTAGAGGCAGTGATGAACTCGAAATGAATGAGAGAAGGGTTCTGGTTTACTTGTGTTTACTTGAATCAAAACCAGAGAATAATAGAGACTTAGAGAGATTAAGAAGAATAAGAAAGGGATAGACTAAGAGGGATTTTGACTCAAGAACATCAAGCTTTATTTCTGGAAGTGGAGAGGGGTTTTCCCCCTTACTCCCTTAATCTTTACACTTGACAGAGATACAATATATATAGAGAAATGGAGAGGCTACACGGATCAAAACCCTAAGGAATAAGCATGTGAAGTCAAGGTAACCAGGCTGGTTTATTTGAATCTTGTGGCTCAGAGGCTCCACACGTTTGGACAGGCTGGAAAGGCTCTTCCTTTGCTTTTGGACGGATGGATAAGGTTTCTTATCCATAAACCTTATCCACAAACGGCTCCTTGCCCTTTCTTTCTTCCTTTGGTGAGTGGATAAGGTTATCCACTCCTCAGCTCTTTCCAGGAAGCTTCCTTGGTCGAATATACCAAGGTATCTTCTCTTTCTTGCCCAAACCTTCTCTTTAGTCCCAAGTCTTCTATCTTTCTTACAAACCCTAAACCTTCCTTGCCTCACACGTTTTGATACTGCCTTGGGTTACAAGTCTTGGTCATTTTAGGATCCCTTGATGTGCCCTAACCTTCCCAAGAGTCAAAACATCTTTTAAGAACAAATGGTCGAGTATTTGATGTTTCTGGGTCGAGTCTGGTCCGTACGGATCCGTACAGTCCGTGCAGTCCGTACGGATCCGTACAGTCCGTACACCTCACCCAAACATGGACCATTTGAACCCTTCTCTTCCCTAAAGCTTCCCAAGGTCTTCCTTAGACTTCTCCATGATGTTTCATAGCCTCTTGTACACTTAGAAGCTGTCCACAGCCTTCTACATTCTCGTTGCACAAGATCTCTTCCCATCATCTATCTTCTTTGCCTCCATCTCATCTCTCTCTTGTTCATTTGTATCTCTTCAAGTTAACACTCCCCCTCAAGCTTGACTCTAGTGATCCTAAGTCAAGCTTGGAACCTTGAAGTCACTCCTCATTAAAAACCTTATGAGAGAAAACCCTCCTTAGGGATAAAACCCTCATAAGGAAAAGAGTAAGCTCCTTCAAGGCCTAGGGATTGGCCAGTGAGTTCTTTGTGTCTCAACCAGTGTGGTGGACACAAAGAACTCTGGATCATGGCCCTCACTGTGGTGCAAGTCTGGACCGACTCTCATTGCACACCACTACCTCTTCTTCAGCTCATCTAGCTCATCTCATACTGATCTTGGTCTCTCCCCCTTTCACCCAACTTCTTGTTGGGTTAAGTGCTCGGATTACCAGATACAACTCCATCTTCATACTCAGCCTTAGTTGCTTCTTCTTCTTGAATAACCACCAAGGACTCCATCTTCACAGATCATTGAAGCTTCTCAATAGTCTGGGCGTGCCTCTGCCTTCCCTCAGTCCTATTTGTGTAATATATCTCTTGTCAGCTTGTGTATTTGTTTATGTTTTATTTTGCCTATTAAAAGGCTTGTACCAGAAACTAAATCAAGCAAGGAAATTATATTCTCTCCTTCTCTCTCTCTCTCACTCACAAAATCCCTCACTCTCTCTCCTGTTCTTACTTTTCTTCACATTTCCAGCAACAAACTCTTTCTTAATCTCATTTAAACACTCACTAAATTACTAAAACTCACATGGTATCAGATCTGTATGCTCTTGAGACCTAAATCTCCCTACTCTCTTTACTTACTTCCGCAAATTCTCTGAGTTTCATTTCTATTTTTGGCAAAGTTCATCTTGTTCTTCAGCTGTTCATCATTTCCAGCTCCAGAAATTGCCAAAAATGGAAAAGTCTACTTAAATTGAGTAAAGGTGATTTCGACAATGAAAATGAAGAAGGAGAACCCTATTCCAGTGACCCTAGAGGGTCCTAACTATCTTTTATGGTCAAGAGTGGCCAGAGTTACCTTGGGAAGTCATGGACTTTGGGACAGCCATATCATAGAGGCTGAAATTCCAAAGAGGATGGCTCAAGAGGATAGTCAGGCTACTTGTATGAAGCATGAAGCCAAGTGGGTTCAAGAGGAACAGCAAGCACTTGGAATTATACACAGCTCTTTGTCTGAACAGATCTTGAAGGATCATTATCACATCAGAATCGCCAAGAATCTATGGGAGAAGCTTCAAAATATTTATGGGAATCTATGGGAGAGTCTTCAAGCTGTCTACGAGCAAGACAAAGTTTTCAGTCTTCTCCTAAACTTGGATTTACCCTGCAAAAGTCTGATAAGTCATATTATTCAAGAAAGGAAGCTGCCAAGTTCTCAAGGAAGCCAGCCGAGTACATTTGAGCTCAAGGAGTTTGAGTATCAAGTAATTGAAGGAAGAACCATGTATTCAGCATTCTGTGGTGATTCTAATGAAGGAGGAACATGGAGGAGTATGGCAGGGGCGACCAATTCTGATGGTCCAGTGACCAGAAGAGACTTTGATGCCTTTATAAAAGCTGCCAAGGCCCTTATCTCACCCAAGGAGGTTGGTAATTATTCTCCTGACTATAAACCCATTATTATAGATTCAGGAGCTAGCCATCACATGATTAGTGATAGGAACCTGGTTAGTAATATCAAACCTGCCTCAGGGAATGTGCTTATAGCAAATGGTGATAAGGTTAAGATATAAGGGATAGGGAACCTTAGGTTATTTGATAAAGAATCAACTGCCTTGTATATGCCTCAGTTTACATCAAATTTGCTATCAGTGAAAAGAGCAACCGTTGATCTGAATTGTCAAGTTGTCTTTAGACCTGATGAGGTTGAGTTTCAAGACTTGAAGACAGGGCAGGTTATTGGTAGAGGGCACAGCATTCAGGAACTGTATCACCTAGAGAAGACTAAGATATCTGGTGCAACGCCTGCTCACTCCCTGATCAGTGCTTCTAATGGGGTTGAGAGCACCATATGGCACTCTAGATTGGGACATCCCCATACTAGAGCATTGAACTTGATGCTTCCGGGTATGGTGTTTCAGAATGATGAATGTGAAGCATGTATCTTGGGGAAGCATTGTAGGACAGTCTTTTCAAGGTCTAGCACTATCTATGAGAAGTGTTTCGACCTGGTTCATTATGATGTGTGGACAGCACCGTGTCTTTCCAGAGAGAATCACAAGTACTTTGTCACCTTCATTGATGAGAAGTCAAAATACACATGGGTGACTCTGATTCAGACAAAAGACCGGGTGCTGGAGGCATTCAAGAACTTCCATAATCATGTTTCCAACCATTTCAATGCCAAGTTGAAGATTCTCAGGTCTGATAATGGTGGAGAGTACACTAGTCAAGCATTTAAGCAATATCTAGCTCAGCATGGGATCATTCAGCAAACTAGCTGTCCTTACACACCACAACAAAATGGTGTAGCTGAGAGGAAAAATCGACATCTGATGGAGGTGGCCAGGAGCATGATGTTCCATACAAGTGTACCTAAAAGGTTTTGGGGAGATGCAGTCATGACAGCATGCTACTTGATCAACCGGATTCCAACCAGAATTCTTCAAGACCAATCTCCATTTGAGGTATTGAACAAAACTAGAGGCCAAGAGTACAAGAGCTATGTGTTGAGTTGAGGATTGATAGAGTGTTGGGGTTAAGAAGGATAAGAGGAGGAGAAAAGATTGGAGAGGTTTTGTGTCGACCATGTCCGTACAGGCCGTACAGACCGTACAGGCCGTACAGACCGTACAGGCCGTACAGGCCGTACAGATCATGGTCGAACCAAAACACTCAACCAAAGGTAAAACTCCATCCGGGTAAAACAAGAAGTAACCAGGGACGCTTACCGTGTCTTCCCTTGGTCTATCCGGTAAAAGGAGTGTGGATAAGGCACGGACAGGCTGGAAAGGGATCAGCATCTTCCAAGATGCTGATGCTCTTCTTGTGGTTCTCCTTGGTCGACCGTTTGAAATAAGCGCGCCTACTCCTCTCTGTCCACATATTTGCTCTTCCTTGCTTTCTGAAAACCCTTGTATCTCTCTATATATTCAACATGTCGAGTATCAATAACAATCAACAAGTTCTCTGCTTTTCTTTCTCTCTTAGTCGAAATGGTTTCTCTCATCAATCTGTTCTTAATATCTCTATTCTCTTAGTTTCTCTTTGATTCTGTCTAAACATTCATCTCTATTCACTTATTCTCTAAACATTTCATGGTATCAGAGCCAGGTTACTGATAATCTGGGTTTGTGTTCTTCGTGTTCTTCAAGTTCAAAGGCAAAAAGGTCGAACCTTTCTTAGGATCCAAGGAAAGTTTGAAAGTTTGAAGCTTTCCCTCTCGTTGTTCAAAGATCTTTCCGGGTTGATTCTTCACAAAGCTTCAACCTTTCTTAGATGTAAACCTCGAGTTTTCTTCAGCTTCATTCAAAGTCTCAAGCTTTTCTAGATCTGGGTACCCAAAAGCAAGATGGAAGGAAGCAAGATGTTGGCGATTCCGGTTACATTGAAGGGGAGTGGAAACTATCTCCTGTGGTCAAGGCTGGTGAAGACGGCTGTTGGAAGCAAGGGTTTGTGGAGTCACATCACGGATGGACCTCCTAAACCTGCTGCTGAGAAGGAAGAAGGCGAAGGAGTAACTGAGCTTGCTCTAGCTGATGAGAACAAATGGGTTCAAGAAGATATGACTGTGGTAACCGTGTTGCAAGCTTCTCTTGAGACCTCTATCCTTGAAGCTTACAGCTACTGTGAGACAGCAAAAGACCTATGGGATACTCTCCAAAAGGTCTATGGTAATACTTCTAATCTGAGCCGGGTGTTTGAAGTGAAGAGGGCTATCAACACACTGGTGCAGGAAGAGTTTGAGTTCACTAAGCACTTGGGAAAGTTCAGGGCTTTGTGGTCTGAACTCGAGATGCTGAGGCCGAGCACACAAGATCAAGACATCATCATGGAAAGGAAGGAGCAAGATCAGGTCTTTGGCTTGCTACTAACCTTGAACCCGGTGTACAATGACCTGATCAAGCACATCTTGAGGTCATCTAAGCTACCATCCTTGGAGGAAGTGTGTGCCCCAAATCCAGAAGGAAGAAGGTTCACACGGATTGTTTGGAGGAAGAGGGGACCTATCCTTGCCCAACAAGGCAGAGGTCGCTCAAGCTAACAAGGCAATGTACAAGCCTGAGGAAAGGAGATATGGGGAGGATAGGACGTTTGGAGGCAACTGTGATCACTGCACGAAGCCGGGTCACAAGAGGAGTCAGTGCTGGATACTCCATCCCCATCTCAAACCAACCAAGTTCATGAAGGAGAGGGAAGGAAGAGCTCACCTTTCCAATGAAGCAAGTGAAGTGGGTCCTTCTGGAAGTGGGTCTACTGTTCGTGAAGGAGAAGGGAAGGCTATGGCTTCTCAACACACTCCAGTCAAGAGCATGGATCAAGAGCCCATAAGGAGGTCCGACATTGATGCTATCATCAAAGCTCTTAAGGAGAATGGTAAACACTTTCGGAAACAACCTTGGTTATACTCATACTGCTTGTGAAATGACTAAGACTCTTAATCAGATAGATACTCTAAGAGAACCTTATAGATCATATGCTGCTACTAGTGTGTCAACTAAACCTTTAGTGGTTGATTCTGGTGCCTCTCATCACATGATAAGTGACACCAGTCTTATAAAGAATCTAGAACCGGCTTATGGTCATGTTATGATTGCAAATGTGATAGAGTAGCTATAAGAGGAATTGGAACCTTGAACCTGTTGATAAAGAGTCTAGAGCTTTCTATATGCCTGAGTTTACTTCAAATCTCTTATCTGTCAAGAAATGTACTAATGATCTTCAATGCAATGTTATCTTTAGTCCTAATGATGTGAAGTTTCAGGATATTGAGAGCAGTAAGTTGATTGGGAAAGGAGTTATGATGATGTGATCATGGACCGGATCACTAAGGAGAACAAGGAGAGTTTAGATGAGCCACATGAAGCCACATTGCACCAACAACCTGGTGATGATGCTCTAGCCATTCCTGAAGGTCCCATGACTCGTTCCAGAGTCAAGAAGTTTAAAGAGAATGTTGTTGGATTACTCACTTCACATCCACAACAAGAAAGTCTTGGACAAGGTCTGATCCGAGATGTCTTGATCACAATTCAAGCCATCTCTACATCAAGCTGAGTTAGTGCCTAGGCAAGACATGGGGTGCGTGCTCTTTTCCTTGCTTTTGGTTTTGTCCCACGAGGTTTTCCGGAGGAAGGTTTTTAACGAGGCCACAACTTGTCTTCACATCACTTAGGCCCTATCTCGGTCCAAGTCTAAAAGAAGTTTACATTTTTATGTTATTTTAAGCATATGTTAAAGTTAAACTATAGTTTTCCATTTTGCTTATTTCCGAAACCCTAGAGAGCTTGTTCTCGGTTTCTTTTATTTAAAGGGTCCCTAAACCCTATTGTAAGCCATCCATCTTTTAATCAACAAGTATTCTTTTCTCCTTGCGGCTCTCTCTCTAGAAAGTGTGTCGAGTTCTGGTGTGTAATATCCAGAGATCTAAGGGTGTCCAAATTGGTGTGTCATATCCGGTTTGTTCATCTAGGAGTATCAAGAGATCATCCATCCCTCTTGTGTCACCATTCAATCCACACGCCTTGAAGAACTTGAGTCTCTTATTCGTTCTTGCAAGGATCTATCCATTCCCATCAACCAAAGAGCATCCTAGGGACGCATCAAGTGGTATCAGAGCAACTTTGGTTGGGAAGTGCTTGTTTTCTCTCTTATAGTTTTTGTTTCATCCGTGTTTCATCTCTATTACCTTGATTAAGCAATAGATCTAATCTGTTTAGGCTGCTCGAGTTTCATAAGAGACTAGACAAGTTTTTTTAATTTTTCCTTTTGCTTGCGAGAAACCCTAGAGAGAGAGAAACCCTAGCCGCACAAGTTGTCTTTTTCCTTTTAGATCACTTTGTTTCATCTGTTTAACTTGTTAATCACCTTGAATACGAGTAGGTTAAGATTGTTAGGGTGCTAGAAAACGTTAGAAAAGATTAGACCAAGTTTAGAGGAATTTCCTTTTTGCTTGGTAGGCGGAAATCCTTTTCCTTCTTACCTAGCCGATTTGTTCCTTTTTGCTTTTGTCTTGCAAAACAAGCTTGCTTTCGTGTTCTACTTTTTCATTTTTGCTTGTCTTGTTACCTAGAAACCTTTTACTGGTTATTTTTGTTTACCTTTGCGCAGGAAGCACGGGATCCGAGTCTGCAGAAGAAGCTGCACTCGTTAGGAAGAACAAGCTTCTCATGGAGGCTATGTCGGCTCAACTCAATCAGAACATGGTAGCAACCATGACGAGATGATGAGAACCAACCTCAATGACATCCGGAGAGAGCTCAGAGAAGACATCAGGAGAGCTACTGGTCAAGTTCCAAACCGGGAGACTAGTAGGGAAGAGAGACCTCATGCAACTCGCCAAGAGCATGCCGGTTATGAGGAGACTGACAATGAGTATGAACACCTCAGTTCATCCTCAAGACAAAGCCAAAGAAGACATAGGCGTGTCCAAGAAAGAAGAATGAACCAGGGAGATGAGCTTGCTGGTTTGAAGATAAAAGATACCCCCATTCCATGGCAAAGCTGATCCGGATGCCTACCTTGAGTGGGGAGAAGAAGATTGAGCTAGTCTTTCAGTGTAAGCAGTACACCAACCACAAGAAGATTCAGATTGCTGCTACTGAGTTCTATGACTATGCTCTAAGTTGGTGGGATCAGTACATCACAACTCGTAGAAGGAATGGAGAGGAACCAGTTGAGACTTGGACAGAGATGAAGTCTATCATGCGCAAGAGGTTTGTTCTAAGTCACTACCACAGAGACTTGCATCACCGGCTTAGGAAACTTACCCAAGGCTCAAGATCAGTGGAGGAGTATTACCAGGAGATGGAGTTGCTCATGCTAAGAGCTAGCATATCAGAAGATAGGGAAGCAACCATGTCAAGGTTCCTATGTGGTCTAAACCGAGAGATACAAGACAATGTTGAAATGCAACATTATGTGGAGCTTGAAGAGATGCTACACAAAGCTATTCTTGTGGAGCAACAGCTCAAGAGGAAGGGACATTCACGCAGCCACTAAGGCTCTAACCGGTTACACAATACCAAGGAGAGAAG
>CAJHQP010007067.1:0-34340 GCA_905132765.1 Moricandia arvensis | reverse complement strand
AGTTTCTGGAGCTGGAAAGATAGAATCATCACTGCACGCTGAGTACTTCGATTCAAAGTCAAGAACCGAGTTAGGCTGGATTCCCCACGCCGGAAACCACCCAGCACCATATGCGTAGTCCGGTGAGCACTGCATAAACAGGAAATGTAAGATATACCACACACGAATGGTTTCTACCACAAGAAGCTCAGAATAACTATCTTCAGAGACAAGAATGCTAAGAATTCATGAAGCATAGATGGCAAAGCTTGGGAAAGAGGAACAGGAAGGATGAAAAGAACAAATCAGTAATCATGATGAGAGGAGCAGAGTCTATACATACCCGCAAGCGAGCAACCTCTCCAATTTGCATTCCCATAACGCCTTCATCCCATCCTGTAAGCAAAAGATGTAAACTCTCTAAGAAAGAAACTACACAATACATTATTAAATATGACATGATCAACCATGGATGAAAGAGTGAAGATTGTTACCTTTGATGACAGCACCTTTACCAATTTCGAAGGAGAAAGGCTTTTGCCCAGCGTCTTTGTGCTATATACCAAGTCCAAAAAACACATTTTCACGAATAACAATAGTTAACAAGAAAAGACAAAACCATATCCATTTTATAAGCAACAGAGGATCCATTTACCTCCAGAACTGCTGGATAATGATCACCACCTTTCCCTGAGCGGCGAACAAAAGCAAAACATAGCATTACGTTTTTTGAAACAAGGACATACAGAGAGAGAGAGTTTAAATCTCATATACAAGAAATTGCGTGAAGAAATACACTATGATGAGCCCTTTTAAGCTTTTTGTCACAAAAATAATCAAAATTATTAACATTTACACCCTTGGTATTAACTAAATCTAAAACTACTGGTTGAAGTTTTTAGAAGTAAGGTTTACAATTAAAAAAACGAATAAAAATTAAAAAAATTTCAATATAAAAAGTCTGTTTCAGTTATTTTTTTTGTTTTTGAAGTCTATTTTTATAACAAAAACTTAGGCTATTCGAGAGATCTGACCAAACTGGTAATTATTATTACAACTAAGAGCTAAAACAAGAAGATCGGTTTCCTAAAACTTTTCAAATTTTAGAAAACAAGTAATCTCTCTAATTAATCATATGGCCAAAACACTGTGATCTCAGTCTCAGAACATAAACCCTAATTAAATCCATTTCTCAAGCAACAAATAAGCGAAACATCCAGGCACTACCACATCAGCTAAAGCAGATGCATCGATTCATTTTCAAAGATAGAGAGAGGTTACCGAATCCGTACAGTGGACAGTGACGGTTTGACCCCGGAGCGGGTTTTGGGTCGGTACCGGGTCTGATGATTTGCTTCTCCACTCCCATCGCTTCCTCAATCTCTTCTCTCTCTGTGTCGCAGCTTCGAATCTTCAGATGCTTATGATGCATTCTTATATATAATGCTTTGGTTATCATCTCGGCCTTATAAATACTTAAAGCCCACTCATTAATAATAATTTGCGGCCCATTCTTCATCCTCACAAAGTGTCCATTACACTTGTCATAAAAACATCAAAAGTAAAATCATTTCTCTATCAATTTCCTTTCAAAGGAGCTCTCTCGCCTGAAACATAAATATACAATTTCTTTAACCCAAGAATATTGAAATACAGTTATAAAAACACAATCAAATCAAGTCTTCAAAGCTAGCTTCACTACTCAGAATCAAGCACGAAACATTGTAATATCTTAATGATAGCTGACTTTTGATTCAGATTCAATCTAGACCTGCAGCTATATTCGAGAAGAACATTGTGATTTGTGTCAATAAGTAGGTACAATCAAAACTTCTTTTGCACTCTGGAAAGATCCATCCATAGTCAAGAAGAGAAATCACAAAGAGGAACCTTCTGGAAAGATCCATCCATAGTCAAGAAGAGAAATCACAAAGAGGAACCTGTCTTCATCATAGTCGTTGGGGACAAACATATAGCAGAGGAACGTTTAGACCCTAAACAGTTCTACACTCTACCATCAGTCATCAGTGTGAACAAATTTATGAATCAACAATGAAACCTTAACCCTTTAGAGTAGTAGTACTGCAGCTTATAAAATGTAACTAACGTGCACATAAGCATTGGTTGAATAGCTTTCGCATCTTCTTGATTTTGAAGACACTCTGTACAGCTTACAGGAAAGTGAGAATTAACATTTGTAAGAATACCTAGAGCAACTACAAAAGATAAGTTGCTAAAAAATGCCTAGCATTCTTTTGGTTGAAAGAACAAAAACAAACCTAAGCAACTCTTTTTACTACAAAACAACACTTAGTAATCATGTTATATCTTCTAATCCTTAAAATTAATCTTAATGCATAGCTCCATCACAATCAAATAAAGCATGTTTCCTGGTTACAATGCAAAAGATTATGTACCATAATTCGAAAAGACCGAAACTTTTTTGCCATATACATCAACAGATTCCAACAATTAAACATCAACAAGAGTCATGAAGACTAAAGCCTACACCAACCACACTTCCAGAACACCTTAACCTATAAAAAAAAGAGTCTTACTTTCACTAAGTAGCCTTGATCTTATCATCACCGACAACAGAAAGTATGGGCATACTCATCAAAAACTCATCAAGACCCTCAAAGAACCCAATCCCTTCAATGATATTATCAACCTCCCTGTTACTTCCAACCCCATTCCCTTCCCTTCTCCCGCCCGCCACACCAGGCTCCTCATTCAAATCCAACCTCCCTACGTTCTTAGTTCCTTTTCTACTAGTACCACCACTCACTGGTTTAGACATAGCATCAGATGATGAACCAACACCAACACCTCCATGTTTCTTGTTAGGCTCTTCCATCTTGTTAACTTGTACCTCATCATCAGAGATCGCGACATATACCTCATCATCATCATCATAGAAGATTCTTGGAGAATCCGGTTCTTTTCTCTTATTCTTCATGGTTGTTTGCATAGAGGAGCAAGCAATGAGAGGTGATATAGGTGACCAGCTTGTCCTCGTTGGAGCTCGAAACTCCCCGGAGAATCCTAAAGGAAACACACTCCATGAGCAGAAGTAAACATCTTCTTCTCCTTCTCCTTCTCCTTCCACAGGAGGTTTCTGAATCCTCACAGCTTGAAACGCTCTCCTGCAATCCTGACACTTCAACACACATTCCTGGTAACACTTAGGGTACTCAAATAGCACAAAGCAGTAAGGACACGCCGTCCAGAAACTCGTCTCCGTAGAGTCACACTGACCGAGTTGACTCAGTCCACCGATTTGACTCGTTCCACCGAGTTGACTCAGCTGCAGCTCGCGATCGTACGAGGACTTCCGAAACGGATCGGAGAGGACGTGCCACGCGTCGGAGACGAGGCTAAAGGCCTTATCGGCGAAGGGGAGACGGTTAACGGAGGGATTGAGGAGGAGAGCGAGTCTACGATACTGAGTCGCGACGTGGTCGGGGTTCTGAGTCAACCGACCGAGTCGCAGCACGGCGTACCAGTCGGGGAGGTTTGATCGGAGGGATCCGGCGATGAGAATGTCGCAGATGGCGAGGATGTAGTCGGCTGCTTCGGCTCGGGTCGGGTCGGATTCGCATGCGCGGATCGCGAAGGTTTTGGCTCCTTGGAGGTCGTTGGATGCTAGGAGCTTCTCTGATGTTACGAGCCAACGATCCGCTTCGGCTCTGTTACCGTTAGCTCCGCCGTTTACCATGTCTCCTCCTCTCTTTGGTGGCTCCTTTCTTCTCCTTCTTCTTCCACTCTTCTTCCTAAGATTTGGAGCTTGAGATTTTTTGTGGGTCGTCGTTGTGAAATGTGTTGCAACATCGAACCGGGATTAATCCGGTTTGATTGTGTATCTATGAGATACGCTTCAAACCGGAAAACTTTTTTTTTTTTTAGTAGAAGACTAGTTTGAATATGTTAAATTTTCAGATTATTCGTTTTTACCTCTACTAAATAAATATGTTTTTTATTAGATGTAAAATATTTTAAATTAATCAAAATTATAAATTTCACATTTTAAAATCATATTCCACACTTAAACTCTAGACCCTAAGTTTTAGATTAATTGATCTTAGTGTTATAAGTATTTTTTTCCTCTTAAAAATGAAAGTAAAAGTAATTAAGGTAAACATGTAAAATGATAGTAAGTATATAGTATTTTGACAATTTTCCATATGTTAACGTATCCAATAACTAATTAATCTAAATAATTCATGAAATTATGTTGTGTATTAAATTAATTATGCTTTGAAATAGCCTTATTTTAGTTTTCAAAGAATTTAAAATTTATTTTTATTGAACCTGCTATTTTATAAATTATTTAAATTCAGTGTTGCTTAAATATTTAAAATTGTAAATTATGGGGTGTATTCAATTATTTAAGAATTACAAAAATAGTCTCGTTTAAAATTTAAAAAGATTTTAAAATTCAGTGGTATTGGACCTGTTATTTTATAAATTATTTTAAAATTTATTGTTACTAAAATATTTAAAATTTTAATTTAAGGTCTTTTTACTCATTATAGTGTTACAGGAAGTTTTTTATTTAAAAGTAAAACGTAAGTAATAGTATCAGATGAGTTTTTAATATTTTTGAGTTAAAATCGTAGTAAATCCTCATTTTACCTATAAATATAGATTTTTTATTGAAAATCAAATGGTTTCAAAATTTAAATTGACTACATTATCTTTGGAGTTATTAAGAACAAATATACTACACAATGAAAATTCATTTAAGCTTTGTATGGCACATTTGACTCTTTTTACCATGCATAAGAAAACAAGTTTTATCAACTATAAAATTTGAGTTGTATAGTTCATAGTCCAAGAATCAAGTTTATACAACTTTTGTTTCAGTTCCTTGTTCTTTTAAAATAATTTTCGTAGTTTTAGTTAATTTATTTGTTTATAAATATCAATATAATACATTTTCGTAACAAACACCAATGAAACATAAGATCATACAACCGGACAACCATCAACAATCACTCCTCTAGCGGTTGGACACTTAGCTAGATCACAATGTTCACCTTGTGTTCCCCACCAATCCAAACTCTTCTCCTCCATCCCCACCGAGAAGTACAACAAAACCGCCATGAACGCTACACCAGCGTCCATCGCAGCCGACAGCACATAGTTATACCTTTGCCACCAACTCTTCCTATACCTAAACACAAACAAGTTGAATATCGTCCCGACCAAGATCCACGAGTTGTAGTTCACCGCGGTCGCAGGTGGCATCATCGCGGTTGCTCCTAGAAGAACAGGTAGATTCACTAGTGGGATCCAAGAACGTTTTGGAAACGCTTTGTGGCATAACCACACTATCACCGGTCCTATTGCACCACCTAGGAAGAACCAGTTCATGGCTGCGTAGTTTCCTTGCGAGCCAAAGATCCGTTTTGGTCCGACCAGTCCCCAAATGACCGATGCATCGAAGAAAACACGGTCGCCAGGACATGTCCATGGACTGTTGGGAGGTAGAAGTTCTTCTTGACATATGTTGGTTATGGTGTTTAGTTGCCACCATGCAACCGATATGTTGATTGTTCCAGCAAGAATTGTACCGATGAATTGAACCAAGAACATTGATCTTGGTGGGATCTTCATGTAGTGACCAAGTTTGAAGTCGTTTAAGAAAGAGACAGCTTGTGCCATACTCATGTATCCATAGACTTTGAAGCATACATTTGCAATAGGTCTTCCTGGGTATATGATTCCCATTGCATACTCAGTTATTATATTCAACCCCGGTGTCTACAAATTTAAAAGATAAAAAAACAAATCACGTTAAATTAACTCTTTTTAAGATATTTAACTCTTGTCAATGGAAATCGAATCCATATTTTTTAGACTTGTACTAGGTAATCTAAGAGCATTTTAGTGGGGATCTCTCGATGAATCACTCACCAATAAACAAATAGATTTTTTTTAAAATTGGATGATTTCTCCTAAAAGAGATTTTTGCTAAAATTAAATTAATTCAAATGACAAGTGTCAACTAATAATTAACTTAAGCTATTTTATAATTTAAATTTTAACAAATTAAATTTGTAAGAAACTTAGTAGATCTCTCACCACTGCGGATGTTTGCACTAAATGAGTTTTAACCATTAGATCAACTATTCGTTAGGGAAATGAACATGTGTCAATTGGTCAATATTACTTACTTGATTTGTTGTTGCGGTTATGATACTTATAGGAAGTGTGAAGATGAAAGCCATGGCACTAGCGAACACAAGTCCCCACCAAGGCATTTGAACCTGATCGTTCAAGAAAACACATAACGCAAGAGAGACAAGAAGTGTAGAAGCCAACATCGAGTAAAACCACCATGAAGGTATGTCTTTATATCTCTTCATTAACCTAGTGTGTACATCTTCTTTGCCTTTGTACGAAACTCGAAACCTCTCGGTAATCTCCCTGTTAATCACACATATTATTTAGTACAAATCAAAACAGTATTTTTCGGTGGCCATTATGGATAAAATTTAACATTTGAGTTCCCTCAGGTCTAGTGACCTCAGTGTATTTCAGCTGATAACATAGACTGCTACGGACACTCGCCGCTAGTCTGGACCCACTTCGATAGATTTTAGGATACACCGGATTATTCAAAAAAGGAAAAAAAAACAGTATTGATACAATGAATCTTTTACCTGCCGTAGAAGAGAGCTACATGAGTGAGTGTAGAAGCAATAGTAGCAAAACCAAGCCCATAGGTTATAGCAAAGAACGTGCTCAAGTTAATCCTTCCTTGTTGCTCATACTTAGCCAAATCAAGCTCAAACTTATCATTCACGATCGCAGGGATATCATACGTGTTACCAACCGATGTGAACAAGTGCGATGAAAATATAGGAAACCTCGTAGCGTTGTAAGAATCAAGTCCCCAATAAGCTATAGGCAACACGATGTAGATCAAAAGAACATAGCCGATGAAAACGTTAGCGATGGCGAAGAAGGGGCTAATGAGTGGACTGAACAAGAAAGATGCAACCGCGGTCCAGTCTAGTGTAAAGGCCTCCAAGACCGAGACCTCTCATGCCTGAACCAATCTGCTGAGCAGTGACGGACCGTGGAAAGGCCCAACATATCCATGAGATGCTTGTGAGTGTTGTGAAGAGATAGCCAGGGACTATGTACCATCCGAAACTGCATACTAGTGCTATTACAAAGAACTTTGCTCTTGTCATCCTTTGCTCGTCCTTCTCATGCAGTGCCCTACATGCAAGTTTTTTTCATGAAATAAAGCGACTAAACACTTTGGAATTTGCAATATACTTGAAATATATGCATATGTTATAAAGAAAAGGACAAATCTCTCAATTAGTATTTTTTAAAAATTTTTGTCACAAAAATAACTTTAAAATAATTGAAATAGATTTTTTATTTTAAAAAATTTAAACTTTTTTTAGTTTTAAATTTCACCTTCAAAACTCAATCCCATAACTCTAAACTCTGAGTTAGATTAGTTAATCTGAATATTATAAATGTATATTTACATTTTTAATAATGACAAAATTTAAAAATACTATTTTAGAGTATTTCTCTTAGAAAAAAGTTTCTAGCTACGACATCAATATAAAATCAGCAAAACGATTAAATGATGGAGTATCATTAAATGATTATACAACAAAAAATTAATGATCGTGTTTAGGCGTATACCAATAATTATTTTGGTTTCTTACGATTTTTACTAGGCTTTTGAGTGGTAAATCTTTGTTTGTAAATTTTATTTTTCATGCTATCAATAACATGATTTTTTAGATTATATTTTTTTTCTACTTGTTTGCAGATAGTCAGTTAATGATAATAGATTTTGATTCAATTCATATATAGTGGGGTGATAAACTATGCTTATTTTAGAAGTCTACAGAGAAACTAGTCTTTTACAATTATAACGAGATTAAAGCCTTTTCAAAATAAATAAATTCATAATTAGATTACACTAAGTAGATTATACTAAGTAGATTATACTAAGTTTTCGCATTTAATGGATCTTGACTCTTTGCAGCAAAAACCATTATGTGACTTATAAGACCCAAACGTGTATTTAAGCTGTCTACGTTATAACTAGATGTCATATATTAAGATTCTAAATGTCCCATTAACTATATGTTGGAGAGTAAATATGCATAGACCCACCATGCATGTGCAACCTCAACCACAGCCATAGATTGGACTATATATTAGCCCCATTTATTGTTATTTTAATAAATTCAAACCTTCAATTAATTAGACGATAACGTGTGTATGAGTTTCTACTTAAGATTCATAAAAAATGATTATATATAGACATGTATATATGTTTTCATTTGTCATCAAACATGGCCATGAAATGTGAAAATGTTAAACTCAACTTGTGGACCACCGAGTGAATAGGTCAGGTCAAACTTACGTATACGTTAAAAAACCGCCATGTCTTACCACTTGACTCACGTGTATTCATACTTATTCATTACATCTTCATTCATTTTTGTTCTGCTTGCAACCCACAAGCGTGGACCCATAAGTTTAGCTAGTGTCCATATTCTAGTCATGTAGTGGATAATTATTTGATTATATTATTTCCCTACAACCATATCTCACTATACGATAATTTTGGTTATTTATATGTACATGGATAAGCTTGTATATATTTATACTTTTATTCGATACACACTTTAATACAAAGAATAAATCATGTGTTTACTTTGTGTTTAAAATTAAAATCTAGAAAAGTAAACGTAAAGTTGCTTTTCTCCCGCAGATTGATGCTAATCTTAGTATCTTACCATATTATTATGTAGCTTTATTACAAAATGAGAAACAATTAGTAGTTAATTCAAGAATAGAAAACTCACCGAAAGAGTGAGACTTGAACCAAAGTGCTAGGCCACCACATGTGAGCCGGTTCGACCACGTATTTCCTTAGTAAACCGGCCCACCCGTATCCCAATACCTATCATTTTGTAACAAAAACATGAAGATTAAGACGTAACTTTCTTCAACTTTTTTGTTTATTTAGTCTTATTTATTATAATGATATTTAACAACTTGAGAAAAAATGATTATTGGTTAGGAATATAAATACCTGGGTAGTGATGATAAGGAGCCAGCCAGCAATGAAAGAGATGTTTTTGCGATAGAAAGCTTTAATAATTGTACGATACCAACCGCATAAGCCGACCCGGATCCGAAGGCACTACCCGCATTAGCGAAAATAGAGATCAGCACATGCTCCTTCATGTTAAACGGACCCGGGTTCAACGAGAACCGGGTCGAACCAAACCCCGGTATCCCAAACCGAGTTGTGGGAAGCACCTTGGCCAAGAAATGACCTATTGGGAGTGTAGCGACTTGGACCGTGATTTGAGTGATGACAAGCGGTTCGGTTCGGTACGAGAAGAATTGGTTAAGGAAAGAGAGGAGGGCACATGAGATTAGACCCAAGAACCACATCCTAAACGTCCAAACCGGTAGTGTATGGTCGTCGGTGTTTGTTACCGTTAAACGGACTTCTTCAATAGGTGAAACGTCGTCGTCGTGAGATTCTTCGGCGGTGGCCATTCCGGTGAAGAGACAATCTAACTTGCGTTGTGTGTGTGAGTGAGAAAGAGATGAGAGAAAGAGAGAGCTGTAACGACTAGGAATCTTTATGCGAGACTGATAAGACCTAGTGACCAACCTCTCTTTATAATATAAGATATTTATTTTTCTTTTGAAATAAAATGGATCTTGATTATGATTAGTCTAAATAAGAATATAATTGGCTCTTATTAGTCAACGCATCGTTGTGATATATGATGTTTAAGCAATGAGAGTTAAATATTGCTATCACAAGTAGTGGCCAAAAAAGAGGAAAAATTAAAAATAATACTTGATTCTTTGACGTATGAAGAAAAAATTATGTTTTAGTTTATGAATTGGATGATTATAATCAAACAAAAAATAGAAAATATAAAGAGGTCAAGGAACCTTTCTGATGTTGATAGTCTTCGTCTTTTGAATATCTTACGATACGTCAATAAAACTACGAATTGTCAAAGTCAGATTCACATTGTATTTGTCTACCATAAACTATGTTACATGTTTTAGGTTTTATGAATAATTGTAAGAGAAAAATATACAAACTCACGAATCACCTACAATGTTGCTATTTTTATTCATTCTTATCTGATTTTGCATAAATCTATATATATGCAATGACTTTCCATGTGATAAGCTTTTTTCTTTGCTAAATACAAACCATCACACAATTACAGAAACAAATTATTATATAACCATAAACAAGTATATAAAGCTATATAACTGAAAATAAAGAAACAAACAAGTTAATTATCTATGCGAAACTTTTTATCTTTGCATCAGGGAAAAAAAACTAGAAAAAAGAAAATATACATGTACATACATATTTATTGGAGAGATACTCTAGGATAGCCATAAAAAAATTGTCACAAAAATCACATCTAAAAATGACAAAAATATATTTTATTAAAAAGTATAAATATATATTTATATTACTTGGATTAATAATCAAGATTTATAATTTAGAGTTATGGGATGATATTTTGAAGATGTGTTTAAAATTTTAAATAAAAGAAATTTATTCATCTTTTTACTATTTTGACGTCAAATCTTTAAAAATGTTTAAAAATGTTATTTCATTGTTGAATCTTGTAATTTAAAAGAGCAGGCTAAAGAGAAAATTGTGAGTTTTATAAAAGGCCCATCTAGCACTCTAATTTAAGCCCAAATTAACCCAATAACAAAAACTAAACCAGAATAATGTATGTGTTTACTCACCCAGCCCAATCTTTTAACAGAACCTGAATAATTGGGCTTTTGGTTTGTCACACACAATCCAAGTTTCTACCAAATCCCCGGTTATTTATTTACAGAGTTTGCTTCTAAAACCCTAAAACTTTTCAAAGGTGTTTGTCCTTTATTACGACAAATCAAACTCGCGGCTTCTGTGTTTCGTTTCACCAATGGACAGTAACAAGAAGAGAAGAAGCAGCGGTGATTCATCGGAGCATGTGGACAAGAAGAAGAAGAAACCAAAGATGAATGCTAACGATACTGATTCTCTTCCGTGCGTTGCAAGTTTCGGTAAAGACATGGAGAAGAAGAAGAAGAAGAGGAAAGCTTCAGACAAAGCTCTTGATGAACCAAAACTCATTGTGGTTTCAGGGTCGAACTCTAACGACCCTGAAACCCCTTCTGGTTCCTCATTGCCGGAGTTGCCTCTTAGCTACTTTAGAGAGTTAGCTTCTCCTGATGCTGCAGTTAGAGAAGCTGCTGCAACGTCACTGGTGTTGAGGTTGCGAGAGATTCAGAAGCAGTACGAGATGTTACCAGATAAGGAATCTATTGACGGAGGGTTGATGTTTAAAGCTGAGAAGAATGACGGTTTGGATCAATGTGCACCGCATCTTAGATACGCTCTAGGAAGGCTTGTTCGTGGAGTCTCTTCTTCCAGAGAGGTATGTCGCTTTCTCTGGTTTTACCAAAATGTTCAAGAAGTCGGTAAGACACTAAGCTAGCTTTATAGAGGAATTCCTAGTTAGAAGAAAACTAGCGACTATGCGGGTTATCCGTGGCTTAGATGATTTTTCGGGGTTTAGACGGATTATTCAAGGTTTTGGCAGATTATTCTAAGTTTAGACGGATTATTCGAGATATATACGATGCAATATACTTTAAAAAATATCGATATACTTTTATATATTTTATATTTTTGATGAGTTTTAAAAGTTAGATACAAAGAAAGAATTAGACAAAATTATGTATTTACACTAACATTATTGCTTGATTAAACATATTTAGATTGATTTAAACCAATTTTATCTGATTTAGATCGGTTTAAACCGATTTGAATCGCATAATTTGGATTTAAAAAAAAAAAAGTCGTCCATAACCGATTTTTAGACACTGATTTTTACTATCCAAAGATCTTTAACTTTTTATACAAATAATGTTTCTTTAAACAGTGTGCAAGACAAGGATTTGCTTTGGGGTTAACATTACCTGTTGGCATCATCTCTAGCATCAGTGTGGAGTCGTTACTGAAACTCATTTCTGATAACTTGTCTGTATCTTCATCCATGAAGGGGCACGTAAGTAGCAGCTTTATGTAATCCTTTGTTTTTATGTGAGTTATGTCATAGAGACTAAAGTGGTTTGGCTTTGGGATTGATGCAGGATGTAAAAGAAAGCCTGTTGGGTGGTTTGTTTGCTTATGGTGCGTTAGCAAGATCTGGAAGACTAGTTGAAGATTGGCTGTCTGATAAAGACTCTCAGCTCATCAAAGAGTTCACCAATGGTCTCATCGCTCTTGCTGCAAAGAAACGTTACTTGCAGGAACCAGGTGTTCATGTCCTTCTGGACTTTGTTGAGAAGGTATGATCTTATGATAACTTTTATTACATGCTGTGAAAGTCTTATGATACTGTCTGGTGATTGGGCAGCTGCCTGTTGAAGCTGTTGTGACTCATGTCATGGAAGCTCCTGAGCTTCATATGTGGTTTGAACAAGCTACCGAGTTTGGTAACCCTGATGCTTTGCTCCTAGCTCTCAAGCTCCGCGAGAAGATTTCAGTTGATCACCATGTCTTTAACAAGCTTCTACCAGTTCCTTTCAGTTTAGCAAGTTCTTTTCTGTGGATCATCTCTCTGTCATTAGTAACTGCTTGAAGGTAACATGCCAATCTTTTGCTATGGAGAAATGGTTGAACATGTCTTTAGATTGTGTTTCTGTTGTTAAATTTCAGGAATCTACTTTCTGCCAGCCTCGTGTTCATAGCTTATGGTATGTCATTCGCGATATGCTGTTGCCAGAAGCTGTTGTTAATGTCTCATCTGTTCCGAGTTCTTCGAAAAAGCTAAAGCGAAACCGCAAGTCTAATCCTATAGAAGAAGAAGCCACTAATAACATTCGGAGTTTCTGCGAAAACTTTATGGAAGGAACCTTGCTTACTTCATCTCATGATCGAAAACATTTGGCGTTTGATATATTGCTTCTTCTTCTCCCAAAGCTTCCTGCAAGTTTCCTCCAACACTTCCTATCATTTAAGTTTGTTCAGTGCCTCATGGATACACTCTCCACAAAGGACTCTTGGTTGCATAAATTTGCAACTCACTTTCTCGCGGAGTTAATGGATTGGGTGAAGGAAGATGATACCAAGAGAGTGGCTGTTACCATGGCTCTTCAGAGACACAGTGAAGGAAAGTTTGATAGTATTACTCGTACAAAGACTGTTAAAGACTTAGCTGCTGAGTTTGAAACTGAAGATGGCTGCATGCTTTTCTTCCAGAGCTTGATGAACTTGTTTGTGGATGAACAGCATGTTCATGAGGAACCGTCCTCTCCTAACTCTGATCAGAGTCAAACAACAGATGATAATTCCGTGATAGGTTATGTTGGTTCAATTGGAAAGACAGATGTTCTGAGAATTTGGGTTATTGAATCTCTCCCTGGCGTTTTAAAACATGCCAAACTGGCTCCTGAGGCGAAACTCCGAGTTCAAAAGCAGATCATGAAGTTTCTCACTGTTCAAGGTCTATTTGTGGCTTCTCTCGGCACTGAAATTACATCATTTGAGTTGCAGAAGAAGTTTAAGTGGCCGAAGATAGCTATTCCCACTGATCTTTGCAAAATCTGTATTGAACAGCTTCAGCAACTGCTGTCAAATTCTCAAAAGATTGAGACTCCACTATCTAATGGCTTGGAGCAGTCTGATGATGATCCTGTTGGGTACTTCATGAAGTTCTTTAGCACGCTGCAGAGTATTCCCTCGGTTTCTCTCTTCCGTTCCTTGAATGAAGGTGATGAAAAGGCTGTCAAAGAATTACAAGATACAGAAAGTGAACTCTCAAGAGAGGTAAGTAGCATCCATGACTGCTACTGTTGATATGCTTCTCGGTGTTGAATTGAAATCTTTACTATTTGGCAGGAAAGGAACTCTGGATTATCTTCTGATGCAAATAGATATCATGCATTGAGGCATTTAGTTGTTCAACTTTTGCTTCAAATATTCCTTCATCCGGGAGAGTTCTCGGAAGCTGCAAGTGAGCTTGCAGTATGCTGTGACAAAGCTTTTAGTTCTTCTCTTGATCTTTCGGAAAGTGATAGTGAAGGTGAGGCTGATGATGAAGAAGAAGAACCAGCGGTTATGGATGTCCTCGTGGACATGTTACTGTCTCTCTTGCCACATTCTTCAGCTCCATTGCGATCTTCCATTGAGCAGGTAATAAGCTAGCCACAAGGGAAAAACATATATTCTCTTTACTTGAAGTTTCTGATCCTTATATGCTATCATTGGTTCTCTGGTCCTTTCTTGATCCTTCTATTTGATCCTTTGGTTCATTGTTTTCAGTTGTCTCAGCTTCATGTTTTAATAGAAATTTGCAAGTCTATGTCTGTGTAGGTGTTCAAGTGCTTCTGTCAAGATATTACCAATGATGGACTGCTGAGAATGCTGAGAGTGATCAAGAAAGATCTAAAACCGGCTAGACATCAGGAGGATCAAGATTCTGAGGATCTTGACGATGATGGGGAAGATTGTCTGGCTATTGAAGAGGAAGAAGAAGAAGAAAATGAGGAAGTGGGTGAGACTGGTGAGAGCGATGAGCAGGTTGATAAATTTGACAGAGAGGTTCCTGAAAATTCTGATGACTCTGAAGAAGATGATGATGGAATGGATGACGATGCAATGTTCCGCATGGACACTTACCTGGCACAGATCTTCAAGGAGAAGAAGAATCAAGCAGGCGGCGAAACTGCTCAGTCCCAGCTTGTTTTGTTTAAACTCCGTGTCCTCTCCCTTCTCAAAATCTACCTCCATGAGAATCCAGGTAAGTGTTTTATAAGATAATGATTTATAGCTTGATGAAGTGCTCAATATTAGTCTCTACTGAGTTGGGTTTTTGGTGATGTTTTTAACAGAGAATCCTCAAGTTATGACAGTGTACTTAAACTTAGCTCAGGCACTAGTGAATCCAACCACTGCAGAAAGTAGTCAGCAGCTTTTGCAGCGGATATGGGGTATCATCCAGAAGAAGATCTTCAAGGCTAAAGAGTTGTTCAAGGATGAATCAATAGAATTGTCTGCACTTGCTTCTTTGTTGGAGAAGAATCTTAAACTTGCGGCAAAACCATTCAAGAGTAAGAAGTCAGGTGTTGATCCTTCCAAGAAGAAGCAGCCAGCTGCTTGGAACAGGCACAAGATGATCGCCAACCTTGCTCAGAACTCAACTCATTGGGTTCTGAAGATAATCGACTCGAGAAAGTTCTCAGAAACTGAACTGGAGAAGGTCTTGGCTGTGTTTAGGAGTGTCCTTGTCAGGTACTTTGATTCCAAGAAGTCTCAAATCAAGGTGGAGTTTCTTGAGGAAGTGTTTAGAAGGAGGCCATGGATTGCACACCAACTCTTTGTATTTCTTATGGATAAAAGTGTGAATCCTAAGGTTGAGTTCCGTAGAGCGGAAGCTCTTGAATTAATCTCTGAAGCTCTAAGATTGTTGGTTCCTATAAGCAAAGAGATGCGAAAAGAGTCAAAGAGAAAAATGAAGACTCATTTGCAGAAACTGAGTCTTTTGATTAAAGAGCTTGTTGCAAATATGCCTGAGAAGCAAGCAAGGCGAGCTAAGGTGCGTAAGTTCTGTGGCAGGTTCTTCAAAATGGTCTCTTCTTTGAAACTCACCAAGTCTTTCCTCAAGGGTTTGGGACAAGATGGGCAAACAGCTTGTGAAACAGCTCTTGGTGATCTGTTTTTGAATCTTAAGAACACTTAGGGTTAAACAGACCACAACAAGAATCACTAGAGGCTGATCATAGGGTGAAAGACATCTTCATTTTCCATGTTCTTTTTTCTTAGCTTTTCTGATGAATCTCTACATTACTTACCAAAAGATGTTACATTGGTCTCTTTGTCTTCAATACATGTTTGATCATTGATATTTGATACTTGAGCAGTTTTGTATTCATTTTGGTTAACTATCTATCACAGATATGGATTGCATATGTTATTTTTCATCTAACATGTCTTACAACATGCTGCAAGATTGATCATGAAGTCTTTTTTTAATCTTTGCCTAACAAGCAAACGAATCTTGAGATGCGGCGAAGGTGGTTGTTAGGTGTGTGTACTGGTGTGATGATCGTGTATGACATCTGTTTTGGTTATATGCATTCAATGATTGTCGTTTTATTGAAGAAATTTGGAGCAAATGGGTTCACGACAATGGTGATAAGTGAGTCAGTGAAGCTGTCTCTGTCCCTGCAAAGATTCTCAAAAGTTCAAAACCTAATAACCATCCTTTCACACACAACACCTGTCCCTAAAAATAAGGTTTGATAGTTTTGTTTCCGTGTGGACCATCCATGATATTTATCTACTAAAAATCCAATCATATAAGTACTAGATAACTTTTTTTAAATCGTTATTTCTCTAGTTCAATTATTGAGTTTTCAGATGTTGATTTTCCACAAAATAACCGATATGTTTTGTTTTTAATTTACAAGTCTAGTTGAACACTATGTAATAATCTTGTTGACATAGGCAAAAAGAAAAGAAAAAGTGCATCCACAAAAGACAAGGTTCATGAAAATAAGACAAGAAGATATAGAAATTGCAGAATCAAGAACATGATAAAGATTATAAAGAAGTAGATTAAAACATTATTTATGAGAAATTCAAATACCAAAGTAATCTCAAGTACACTATTATATGATGATGATGATAAAACTTGGAATGGTTTAAGCAATAATCTGATTAAACCGTCAATGATATTACCTGATCATACTGCTGAATCTGAGTTCTGTGATGAAACTTTAGGTGCCATGTTCATAACAACAGGCTTCCCGTCTGGTCCGGTTCTCAGTTCGCTCATACCATTCACAGGTACACCAACTCCATGGTACTGTGAAGGTGGTGGTGCCTCAGTGTAGTAAACTTGTTTCCCCATTCCTCCTGCGTAAGGCACCTGAGTACTATAAGCTGTTGTATCTGGTAATCCCACGACTTGTCGCGACGGTTGAACCGCAGAGTACTGCGGTTGAGGAGGAGGAGGACCGGAGGTAAAAGGCGGCTGAGGTTGCTGTTGTTGTTGTTGTTGTGGTGGTGCCCTTGCTCCTACTGGTGGCTGAGCTACGTTGTACGCAGCTTGGTGTTGTTCCCTGTAAGTATCCGAAGGTATCCTCTGCACCTGAGGGTAGTAATTACCTTGGTTGCCTTGTACTGTAGGTACTGGTCTCATGACCCCTTGTGGAGGTGGGGGTTGTGAGTGGTAAACAGTTCCCGGATGTGGAGTTAGAGTTGGAGTTGGAGCTGGTGATGGAATCATGTATACTGGCTGCTCTGGTAATCCAGGTGCGGTTGTTGGATACACCCCTCCAGGATTAAAGTGGTTTCCTTGCCAGAAGGTCATCGGAGGAGCTTGTGGGTTGCTTTGAGGAAGCGTCTGCTGCTGAGGCGGTGGCGCCGCGGCGTAGGGCGGAGAGAAGTATCCTCCCTCTTGGCTCTTCCTCCTATAAACAGCTTCTTGTTGTTGTTGTTGTTGTTGTTCTTGATCTCTGATATGCATCCTCTGAAACTCATGCATCTGTCTTTGCATCTCCGCCGCATTTACCCCGGGTCCCGGAGGCTCAAGCACCACCGGGACCGGTAGTTTCACCTCATGAGGTGGCTGCGGAGGAGCAGCAGCAACTTTCTCCGTCCCAAACAGAAAATCAGCACTATTCACCTGAGCAGATACAGCTTTCTCCGGTTCAGGCCGGTTCAACGCCTCAACAAACCGATCCCGATCCGAACCCTCCGATCCAAACCCACCGGAACTAACCGGGAAAAGAAACAAACGCATCCTCGCCGGCTTAGAAGACACACGAACCAAACGATCATACTCATGCATCATATGCTCAAGATCATCATCGTTAGTAACGGAGATCAACGCGTCTAGATCCTCTCCCGGAAGCTGATACTTAAACAAAACATCTCCTCCTCCGCCGCCTCCCCCGTCTCCGCACACGGCGGAGAGCTTGGAGGCCAAGACGGGGAATCTAATCCCACGATCTACGGAGAGAATCTTGGTCTCTCCGTTAACGTAAGTTAGCTGGTTATCGTGAGGACGTGGCTGTATCTTGCCGCCGTAGCTGCACATGAACCTCACCTTGTGGTTCTGATCGTCCCATGGCGGTGGGTTATCGAAATCAACCTCACGAGACCGAGGAGATGAGTCGGTTGAGTCTGGATAGGAGTTGTAAGAGAGTTTCTCCATCTTAGTTAAAGTTAAGTGTGTTTTGTCTTAAAATTTTTGGTTATATGATGGTGAAACGGTGGTGGTGGTGGTGTTGGAAAATGATAACATGACAGGACCTTGTGGTACGTGAACTTATTGTTCTATTACACGTGGTTTGTCAGATTTTTAAGGAGTTTGATGTGTGACTGTCTTGTGACGTTACTTCATGGATTAATATGACTTTTTGGAACTCTATGCTGGGTCCAGCTACTACTAGTGTTTGATACTTCTACGTTGAAGAAGGCCAGCTTTTTTTATAAAAAAGTTAATCACCAAGTTGTATTTTATTAACAAGTACTAAGTATTAGTTTAAGGTTTAATATTTTAAGTCATAAAGTAAGATTTGTAGAAGAAGATATGAAAAATCTAAATAATTAGGTCATTTGTCCCCTTGATCTCTGGCCCCATTAGTCTTACTTTTGTTGTGTTTATAGTTTAGGTCATTGGATTCTTTTTTTTTGGGTGGATTAAATTTTCCTAAAAGAATTTTGTCGAGAAACTTCCACTGTGGATACTCTTATTTTCTCGTTTTAAAATAGAGAAAACAAACTCAAATTAAATACAACAAATAAGAAAAACTGAAAATTAGAAGAAAAAATTGAAAACTTTAAAACAAATCATCTATATTATTAAAACTGAAGTACCTTTTGGTACTGTTTGGAAACATGGATAACAATATAAATAAGAATTGTTTGGAAGTAATATAAAAAATACTTTTTTTTATTTAAAAATTTAGTACTTCCTTTTTGTATTTTTTTATTTACAGATTCTATCACTGCATCTAAATTAAATAATTACAATTTCAAACCTTATCTAACCAAATCGATATTCATATATTAACCATTAAAAGTTTTTAATATGTTGTTTCATTTTAAATAAATTAACAAAAAACAACAGGTTAATATATGAATAGTACAATTACATCAAATTACATCAAGTTATAAATTTTTAATATAATATTATGTACAAATAAAAAATATTATTATCAAACATCTATATTATAATATAATATATTCTACTATATATGTAAATTACAAAACATAAAAATACATGGGATTTCCTTTATAAAACAACGGTTTTTAAGTTTACGTTGAACACAAGTTAAATCAAACACAATTCTTAATACTATTATTTGTGTTATCTTGATTCTAGATGATAATTGTTCTTTTTCTTGTAAACGTCTAAAGATAATTGTAAAAGGGCAAATATTCATCTTGTGTTTACGAGCATATGGATATCAATTGGGGTATCTTTACATCTACCTAACAAAAAAGATATCTTAACACTGTCAGTCTGTCACTGTATATTCACCTTGTCACTTGTTTGTTCTTATTATACCATATATATTGCCAACTTGCAACTCATTATAAAAGTGGTTAAACTGTTGTATTTTTTTCTAACTTATATCAGACGTATCTCACCAGCATGCCTGAGGTGTTATCATGATGTTGAAAAATAATTTCCTTTTATATCTTTGAATTAGCCTAATTTTTTTCTTATAAACACTATGTTCACAATTCCAATAAGATATTCGAGGGTAGTAATAATTAGCCATTCTTCTAATGTTATGTACACTATTCATGTGAATACTATGTTGATATTTTAAAGTCAATATTATTGTTTTTATATTTGTTTCTGGCATCCTATACTAGTCTTAAATGATGTTGCTCGATCAAGTCGTGTCTCGTGATCTTTGGTTGATTATGTCAACCAACAATATTATGGCAAGTATGCTTTTAGTATTAGCAATCAATCCATTTCAGCTAAGACTTTTCATTTAACTATTGATATACTACAACATAGTCCCATTATTTGATTCTTCTAGATAAATAATTTAGTGTGCTTATGAGTTCTGAATAAGTAAAATTTCCAGTTAATTATGCAGTAAAAATGTGTGCAGTACAACCAGATCCAAGATTTAGAGAATCATAAACATTTTTTATCTTAATATATTTTTAGACATTTTGGAAATTGTGCGACTGATGTATAATAGATTTTTTTAAATTTGGGATTAAGACAATGTTTCATTTAGATGTCTACAAAACTGGTATTGGTGTGCAGGAATATATAGGGCCGGGCACAAAATCAGAATCCAGAAAACTGAACCGAATCTGATATGAAAAAAATACCGAATCCAAATAAAAAATTGGTTAAATATCCGAAAGGGTTACAAATTTTGGTATTTAATGAACCGAAACCAAATCCGATGCAAACCAAAATATTTTGGATATCCGAATATATCCAAATCAGATTTATATACTTAAATATATAATTTATTTTTAAACTTAACATCAAAAAAATTATCATGTATGAGATATTTTGTATGAGATATTTTGAAGTTGTCCAAAATATTTTAAAATAAATAAAAATAGTCAAAATTAAATATGTAAATAGATAAACATTACTCAAAACAACAAAATACTTAAAATATCTATTGATTCTCCATCCAAATATTCAAACTAAACCATTTTATGTTAAGTTTAGTTATATTGACATACATTATTCAAATTTATATATTATATATTATTTTGCCTTTTTTTATTTAGATTTTAAGAAATTTAAGGAATATATATATTTAATTTTTTTAAATAATTTAAACGGGTTATGCAAACCAGAACAAAATTTTTTAAATACCCGAATGGAACCAAATCTTTAATTTCGAAAACCCAAAACCCGAATAGATCCGAACCGAACCCGTATGGATACCAAACACCCATCCCTACGAATGTATATGGACTAGGAGGAGAAGTGTGAAAAAACAATTAGGGGGAGAAAAAATATAAGTTTACACGATAAGAGGACTATTATGTGAATTTGAGAATATCTTACTTAGAATAGAATAGTTCAGCAATTCGAGAAAAGAGTTCAATATACAAATCTGGTACAAGCGACCATTCAAGTTTTCCAACAAACTTCACCTGTCATCCGCACGGCCTCTTCAAATCTGTGTCAGCTTCATTAACTAATCATCGCCATATCAGATCAACGTCCTCAGGTTCTTCTTTGACTTTTGCACTCTATATCTTCCGTATCCATTGTTCTATATCTTCCGTATCCATTGTTCTGATTCTGTTGTCTGAATCTGATGATGTGTGCATGATCTACACTTAACGTCTTTATTTCTTGTTTGATATTATAAGATGGGTAAGTATAAGGTTATGAAACCGGTTAACGAGGTTGATGTTTCTTGTGTCAAATATAAAGAAGAAGACATCAAAGGTTCGCTATTACAATGCAGTTTTGTTTCTATACGTTACATGAGTTTCAGACACATGTGGTTATGTCCCTGTACTTACATTTTACATTGTTTTTTTTTTTTTTTGTAACGTTGCAGCTCCTCATTTGACTGGCTTCTTGTTCAAGTTGTTTGTTAAGATACTTGAAGCACCAGTTATAGGCTCACTGATTGTAGAGTCATTGAAGAAGAACAATGGCATGACCCAGGTCTGTTTTTTTTATCAGACTCATAACTTTATGATCATTGAATAGTTACTGATGTGCTTTTCCTTGTTGTGACTTGCAGATTTTTCGGAACACTGTGATACCAGAAGAGCCCATGTTTAGACCTGTGTTCCCATCTCAAAGTATATATTCTTATCTTACATTCATATGTTGTATTCTTTTACATTGAAAACTCTGTAATCATTACATAAACATATCATTGTTTGAACTTAGAACCGGAGATTGATGTTGTCATTGTTGGAGAAGATGAGAGCCCTGTAGACAGATTAGAAACAGCCTTGAAGTGTCTTCCTCAATATGATCCTTCTCTTAGCTTCCAAGCAGATTCAAGCTCATCTTTTCGTTACTGGAAGATACGTGATTATGCATATGCTTATAGAACTAAGCTAACAACTCCATCTGTGGTTAGTCATCTTAACTTTCAATTTTTGACTGTTTTTATTTTGTTACATGTCAAAGAACCTTGTTTCTGATTGTTAGGTAGCAGAAAAAATAATCTCAATCATAGAGGAGTATAGGTATCACAAGCCTCCAACACCATTTTTGATCAGCTTTGATGCTAATGAAGTCAGAAAGCAAGCTGAAGCTTCTACACATAGGTTTGAACAAGGTAACTTTCCAGACTCAGAGATCTACTTGTAGTACCAGATTCAGGTATGTGTTGATCATGTTGAATGTGAGCTGTGTAGGACATCCAATATCAGTTTTAGATGGGATCTTTGTGACAATCAAGGATGATATTGACTGTTTACCACATACCACAACAGGTAAGTATGTTTCAATTAAAAAACTTACAGCTACAACAGACTTGTCATAGGGTTTTGCATCTATAGGTGGAACAACATGGCTGCATGAAGCTCGTTCTGTGGAGAAAGACTCAGTGGTTGTTTCAAGACTTAGAAGTTGTGGTGTAATCTTACTTGGTAAGGCTAATATGCATGAGTTAGGCATGGGGACTTCAGGGAACAATTCAAATTATGGGTAAGCAACACAGCACAGAACACGAATCTCACTTGTAAACTGTTTTGTTACTTCAATGTGTTTCTTGCAGAACTACAAGAAACCCACACGCATCTGAAAGGTACACAGGGGGATCTTCTTCAGGTTCAGCAGCTATTGTTGCTTCTGGACAATGTCCAGCTGCTCTAGGAACAGATGGTGGAGGTATCAAAGTTATCTTGACATGTTTGATCTGCGTTTTATGCTTACTTGTGTCTGGAAATGCAGGTTCTGTTCGCATCCCTGCATCACTTTGTGGTGTAACTGGACTGAAAACAACATATGGTCGCATAGATATGACAGGGTAAGAGTTAAGAGAATCAAGATTCTGAAACATAACAACCATCTGAACTTATGTGTATGGTTTGTCATCTCTACAGGTCATTATGTGCAGGTGGAACAGTGGAAGTTATTAGTCCAGTTGCTTCATCCCTGGAAGATACTCTCTTAATGTAAGTTTTTTTCTTTCTTGACACTAGGATTAGCCTAGTGCATGACCACATTGTTTCAATCTTGGCTTCCTTGTAAATGAGTCAACAATAGTGAGTGGAGCTGCAACACAAAAGTAAAACTGTTTCAAAGCAAAACAAACATCTACCATTTCAAATGTTCGATTTTCGGATAAACCTAGAGAATCTGCCTTTGTGTGTTTCTCAGGTATGCAGCAATCTTGGGATCTTCATCTGCAGATAGACTTAACTTGAACCCGGTACATTGAGTTCCAATCTATTTAATCAAACATTGGAACATGTTCATGTATGACTTAGTCTTTGAAATGATTATGCAGACACCACCCTGTCTTCCCAAGTTATTGTCTCACAATGGAGGCAATGTTATAGGATCTCTAAGGCTAGGGAAATATACAACGGTTAGTTTTCTATCCGTACTACTCTTATCTGAGTTGGATTTGGTTAATGCATTGTTTTTTTTATGTAATGCAGTGGTTTAATGATGTTAACTCAAGTGACATCTCTGACAAATGTGAAGATATCCTTAAGCTCCTATCAAACAATCATGGTTTCCAAGTAAGCTGATCATTTGAATAAGGTTTCTCTATCAATAATATAGTTTCATCTAAAACCTATATATGGTACTAGGTAGTGGAAATAGTGGTTCCTGAACTAGAAGAGATGCGTGCAGCTCATGTTGTGTCAATAGGGTCTGCAACACTGTGTTCTCTTACTCCTTACTGTGAGGCTGGGTATGTCTTTAACCTTTGTTCTTATTTCAGTAGCTTTGGTCTAAACCATTTGTCTTCATTCTCTTAATGTTTCAGGAAAAAATCAAAGTTATCTTATGATACACGCACCAGCTTTGCGATCTTCAAGTCATTCTCTGCTTCAGACTATATTGCTGCTCAATGTCTTAGGTAAATGATGATAGCACCTTCTAAGTTTTATACAATCGTTCTCTCTATATAGTGGATGCTTGCTTGTATATGTTACAGGAGAAGGTTGATGGAGTATCACATGGATATATTCAAGAACGTTGATGTTATTGTGACTCCTACATGTGGGTATGTAGTTTGCTCCCAATGTCTTTAGATAAATTAGTTCTATATGAATGTTGGTGACATGTTGTCTTGTACAAACAGTATGACAGCTCCTGTGATACCCCCTAAGGCTCTGAAAGATGGAGAAACCAATTTTCAAGTGGCAGGTTTGTTAAACAAAACACTTAGCTTCTTCAACCTTTGGTGTTACTTTCTCTGTCTTATTCAGGTGTATGAGTGTTTGTTTACAACTTGTTTCAGCTTATCTAATGCGGTTTGTTGTAGCTGCAAATCTCCTAGGCTTCCCAGCCATATCTGTCCCTGTAAGCAATTTTTTATTCTTTCTTATTAGTCTATAAGTAGTACATGTATCAAAAGAATATGGACCTATCATGCTGGTACACTTATCATGATGTAGGTTGGGTATGATAAGGAAGGGATGCCAATAGGATTACAAATAATGGGAAGACCTTGGGCTGAAGCTACAGTCCTTTCTCTAGCTGCTGCTGTTGAGGTACACACACACACACACTCTCTTTCTCTATGTAATGGTTACTGAAACAGGGTCTTGTATATATTGTGGTGTATCTCAGGAGCTGGCTCCAGTTACCAAGAAACCTGCTGTTTTTCATGACATTCTCAATACAAACAGGATCCATAAGGAGAAGTGAAAAGGCAAAGAGTTTCTCTGAATTGGATACTCATATGTGGTTACATTTTGACTGATTGTGATTAGTTTCAGGTTAACCTGATATATATTTATAGGAATTAGATGCAATAAGTGTATGTGTTGTGGTATTTACCTAGTACACTGACTATGATTCATTATTATAAATCTCAGTTATACAAGTGTGACTTAATGTGTATCTGTAAAAACATAGCCTTTCAAAAACACCAACATTTAGACAACAAATAATCTTTATTAAGTTAAGCATAGGTAAATCAAGTTTGTCACAAAGTATCTTTAAGATCTGTTTAACTCAAAAGTAAGACTAATAAGAAGAGTTGAATACAACAATGTAACAGAACCAATCATTCACCCTTGGTGTTATCCTCCACAACAGCATAAGATCATTCTTCTTTGGAAGCAAGAAGGATTAACAGAATAATCAAGAACGAGTTGCAAACCACAGAGATCGAGCTACTCGATCTGACTCATCTTAAGTGAATTCAGAGCAGATGCTCATCCTGCTATATGGTTAGGGAAACAGGATGCAGTGGCCATATGGGGACAAGACTGTATATATGATGATTTTTTGGTATGTTCTTTAATTATTTTGTTCAATTTTTGGATAAATTTACATGATAAAACTCGTATTAGACGGGGGAGATAGACTAGATATGAAGCAAGGAAGCATGCAAAATGCATTTTTTTTTGAATTGAAAAATTAATATAACATGTTAACAATTATTACTATAATAAAAGTTGAATAACATCAACATCTAAGTTGTCCACGTAGGCAATTAAATTCAGTCCAATCAACAGTTGACACATCTTTTACACTTAGACGTAATACTTAAGCTTTACAAACGTTAACAAATCTTTTTACAGCCCGTTTTAATAAATTCTACTAAAATTATAACTACTATGGCCCAATACGATACCCATATTGTTTGACCTAAAAGAGCCCATTATGACACCCATATTATTTGATCTAAAAAAGCTTCTCACATATGCAAACCCTTCGTATTGCTTTTCCTCATTCTTACCGAAACACCTTCATCGTTATATGCCGGTTTGATTACCATGTCTAACGTCTTCACTCCCTAACTATGGCATGGCAACCGCCTTCTCGATTTCCCATATCTCTAAACTTATTTATTTCTCTCTTATCTCGCCTTCTGAATTCACACAAACTCCTTTGCCCTTCCTCTTCCTCATTCACACTAAGAATACATGGCAGCGAATACAGAGAAATCACCCCCAATCCACACATTGTTATATTTGTCAACAACGTTGCTTCTGACTTAGGAGAGGCGGAGCTGAGCTGTACGTTCGTACCCAGACCACAGCCGAAGGACCCTTATTGGTTCAGAGTTTCTGTTCATAGATTAACATGTACGATATCAAATCCTAATCATTATTCCCAAAAAGATTCCATTCCACTGCTAAATTATCCCAACGACATGGTACTGTCATACATGGCTGTATTCATGTTCCATTATGTTGAATAATTCGAGCAGGAGTATGGCTTACGAGGGGATCTCTACGATACATTTTATACTCTGCTATCTCATCTAAGTGACTCAGATAATCGTTGTCCCGTGATGCTTTCGTTAGCCAAAAACTATGATGCTAACTGAGATCAAGCCCGAGAACTCATGAAGCAATTATCTTGAACTTGAAACCCCAACGAGTAATAAGTCTTTTGTTTGTATTTTGATTGATATTTTGCTGATTGTGCTCCGGGAAGCTTTGTAATCCGCAAAGCTGGGTAATCCATATCGGTATTTTCTCAGATCCCGACGTTGCGTCTGACTCACCGGCGTCTCGAATCGTGCTATGTTTATCCATTTCGTTTTTCCATCGTCTCCGTATAGCTAAATCGTCTACACTCTTAATTATTTTTTTTGGGTTCCCTAATAAGATCAACAACCTTTGAATGGTGATTGATTCATAATGTTTAGTTAAGCTTTGTGTTAGAAAGTGTAAAGGCTGTAGTTTTTGTCGCAAAATGGTTTAGGTGTGATCTGTGGTAACAACTAATGGAAAGACTGAGAAGATAGCTACATCCTACAGGTTTGCTTGATCCTTTTTTTGCACACTTAAAGACATTAAAGATCAACTTGCTAAAGGTGGCTACTCGATTATTATTAAGCCTGAAATTAGTAACATTGCCTCTTGGTTCACTAAAGGAACAGTTCAAAGCTTTTATACCAATAGAAATTCTCCTAAAATGGGACTTTTGGGGTTGGGGTTGGACACCATGATCAAAACTGAGACCTTTTCTTCTTCTTTGTTATTATAGGTTTGTGAGCAATCCGGGTATCCTAGAACGTTTTACACTTTATAAACTTAGATATCATGCAGATTAAGGAAGCAATTGGCATCCAACAGCTTTGAAGAGGCATTAATTGTTGTAAGTCAACTTTGATTTTTATAGACACTTCTGGTGGGTGAACTCACCATTTTAACGTTAAAATGTAGAAGCAAGTGAAAGACTATTTACGAGCAAAAAGTACGGAAGGTATACTATAATAATTCTGTGTTAGATGCCAATATCTAAGATTTTGTATGCCTCTTGGCCCTTGATTTTACAGTTAACCAGTATTTGAGAATATGAATCAGGTAGGATGGCATTGCTACAGCTTAACGTGGAAAAACCATTGTCCTTATGAGGATTACATAGAACAAAATTTGTTTCTATAACTAAAAGAATTTTTCTCATATTTTCTCTCTTAAAAAAACAATAAATTCCATTTTTTCTATCTTTGACAGCCTGGTTCACACCCGTAGCAAGCACATTGTTCTACCGCATCTCATGAAAAGTATACCCGTTTGCATGAAAAAAGATTTGTTTCTGTTTGTTTAAAAAAGATAGTAGTTAAGTATCTGATTGAGAATGTGGAATTGTTTATCAGGGTTTTCAAGGCATGATAGTTCTAGAGACAAAGACTACGGTGCTGCAGAAAGAACAAGAACAAAGACAGACGAATCTTGATACTTTCAAAGTGAAACAGAGCGAGAAGAGGCTACACGGTAATTTCTTAACTAATCTCCTCATCATATATCTTATTTTAACATGAAAGGGTGAAAACAAAAACATGAAGTGTACTTAAGTTTGGTCAATGTGATAAAAACAGATGCGAAATATCAGATATGAATCACGCAAGGTTCATGCAGAAATCAGGACAAGAGTCAGGGAAAGAGGGAAAAGAGATCAAGATATTGGAGCAAATAAATTGTCCTAGAAAGTGAAAAGCTAAGAAGATCAGGAACAGTCTTACCAAACATGGTCATAGTCATTACCACGATCATGATCATGGAGAAGAATATGACGAGCAAGAACTAGAATGGCACAGTGAGCCAAGTTTGTCATTCATGTTTTTGTGACATTAACAGTTTCTTTGTTTTAAATCTGAAAGGCACAGTGTAGACACATGTGGTGTAGCAGGTCAACCTGAGACACTGAGTCATCCTTCAGAAACTAACGGCACCAGAGGAGATCGTTTCATCATGTACAAGAGTTTTTAGGTTTGTCTCTTTGGCTTATACCAAGCATGTTGAACTGAAGCCATTACGAGATGACGAATACTTCAGATTTGATGATATGCTGCCTCTTATATCAAACGCCATATCTTTGAAGTATCACGTTTGATGTAGGAAGATTTATTATTTTCACCTATTATTTCATTGTTTCGTAACCAAGAAGCTCATATCCATGTGTTCAAGTTTGAAAGAATCTTTGAGTAGACTTAGCTATTATATGTTCTGCTTCATTGTCATAGGATACCTGCTTTAATTCTTGGACATGTGGAAGAAAAGCGCGAATCTGGTCAGTGCTTTGGAATCAAAGCAAGAGAAGGGCAACCCAACCAAGCATCTCTGGAATGAACGATCCAGTGGTTATGTTCATAAATGCTGCATTCTTACGATTGTGATTATAGATTTTAACTTTTTTTCAATCTAGATAATGAAACCAAGACCTAATGTCACACTTGAAAGTAGAATTGATGTAAGAGCTTAGTCTAAGTTTATGCTTCAACCTTTTAAGTGGTTGTTATGCGTTATGGATATTCTTTTGAATCAAGAGAATGACATTGTCTTCTGTTACCAATGGCTATAGTCGGCTTGCCTTTTTCATAAGTAATTTACACAAATTATTCCAAAGTGGTTCCTACATACAAGAGTTGTATTGTCATTTTTATAGCAAGAAGGTGAAGTTCCAACCCAGAAGAAGGGAAATAGCTGATGATGTTCCAAAGATAGAGAATCTAAAGATTACAGAAAAGATGCAGCAAAAAGATGGAGAAGCTGAACAAAAGAAAAGAGGGATGTCAGGTTTGAAGTACAAAAGAACCTAATCGAAATATGAATTAGATTTGATGGACGAATGCAAATGGTGTTTTATCTACCCAATTATCGTATTTATATTTTTATTATTTATTTTTAGCTAAGACTTTAAATATGATCTCCCTAATTTTCTTTTATATGCTATTTTTGTTTTTATTGGTTTCCTTCTTGAATGCACATTCATTAATACCTATTTAAAACTTATATGTTGTGTGAGATTGTATGGTATAAATGGTGTTCTCCCTACAAGGAGACTGCAAGCAGCTTGGTCTATAGCTGACTGTTTGAGAACAACTTAAGAGCATGTGATGTTTAGCTTTTTTTTCCGGTTTCCAACGTCCCCGGAACTATTACTCCCATTCAGCTTAAAAAAATAACATTTTAATTCAATCATAAGAGTTATTATGACAAAAAACCATTAATGATGCACACCAACATAAAATAAAAGAGTAAGGTCTTGAGATGAAGCCGAAATTCTTAATTTGGAGAGCATTGTTGGTTTATATGATTTAAATATCAAGTGTTGGTGAGGGTTTGTTTAACAAGTTTGTTATTTAGTTTGCTTTGCTATGTTTTATTTATTTTTTATTAATAATGTGTTTTCATGAACTGGTTTGAAAATAATATTATTTATGTATCAATTTTTTATTCAATTTAAATCAGTTGGCATTGGAATCAATGATTCTAAAGCCCCAAAAAACAGAGTTTAAATCGGTTGTAAATTTTACTATTGTGTATACCAAACCTAAAATAATATAAACATTATTTAGGTGATTATTAAGTTTAATTAAATTTTATCCATCATATTTAGCATCCAATATATGATTTCCAATAAATAAACAAACTTTAAATTGTGAGTTCTTATTATTTTAAATTTGTTAGTCACAAGATATGAATAAATACAAACCTTTTTAAAATTTTCTACTAATTTGATACTCTAAAATTGATTGCAATATATATACACAATTTATATTCATATATTAAGTACAAAAGTTAATTAAATTAAAACTTATACAAAAACCCGGGCGTAGCCCGGCAAAATCTCTAGTTAATTTAAAAATGCATTTATTTGCACTAACCATACATTAAAATGATAGAATAACTCATTTTTTTTCATAATACCAAGATCTTTGTAGACATGCTAGTTTTTTTTTAATTATAAGTAGTGTAAATCAATCTATTCTCAGCTCCTATTTAGATTTAGTTTGATGAATAACTTGATCCTTTCTAAAAATAGATCGAGAAAAAATGGAGAGCAAAAGAAAATAAATAACTGGTGCAAATTTCTATTTTTTAGTTTAAAAAAATGTTTTTTCATATCTTTAAACGAAACCTAAACATTATAAATAGTTCTTCCCAGCATAGTGAAAACCCAAGCAGTGAAAAACCATTAGCATTCTCTTTACTATTGGACCAACTCATCATTGGTGCAAATTTATACTTTAATGAATAAATTCTAAAAATAGTTTGGGAAAAATGGAGATTTATAGAAAATAAACAATTGGCGCAAATCAGTTTAATAAATAGATTGATCCTCTCTCAAAATAGACTGAGAGAAAAGCGGAAATCAATAAAAAATACCATTCGTTTGTCTCAAATTTAAATTTTGACTTTCTGAACATCTATATAAACCAAGTTCTACTACAAAGCAGATTCCCTAGAAAACAAAAAAACAAAAAATAATAATAATAATAACAATAAGAATAAGAATAAATATTTTCTTTGTTTATATTAAGTTTCTCTTAGAAAAAAATGGGAAGAATCTCATTAGCAGTAGGTTTAGTGTTACTTGTTGCATTAAGCAATGTATATGAAACACAAGCTCAAGCTCAAGCTCAAGGGAAGACGTTCTCGTTACTCGACTATATGGCTCTCTTTCCCAAAACGGGCAAAGAGTTTGGGCCTTACGCTTCCAAAGGTTTACTAGATTTCGTAGGTGCCTTAGAAGGCAAGTCTCCAACGACCGTAGAGTTCAAGACTTTCTTCACAAATCTCAAAGGTTACATAACGAGTTGCTTTCAACCGGCACCACCCGGACCAGGCAAATCTGACCAGCTCTTCACGGCTATTTCTGCATTGAAGGGTTCCCTAGCAGGAAGATCAGTAAGTTTTCTTTAGTTATTAACAATCATATTGTTAATGAATGAACACAAATCAACTTGAAAAAAGCAAAGAAACTTAATAGCAAAACGAATTGAAGCAAATACCCGTTTAGGGTTTGTATATTGATTATGTATAAATTTATAATCTCTTATATCCGTATTTATAGCATTTTCAAAACCCTCATTTTCTTTTGTTTTTTTAGAAAAAACATTTTCATTGTAAAAAGAAAAAATTCTTATTCTAAATGGCAACGAATACTGATTTTTACTGGCGCACAAATATTTAAAACATTTCTATAATTAACAAATATCATAACCAATGAAGAATTGTCATAATGGATAAAAACTTTAGATAATTCAAAAGAGGTTTAATATATCATAGGTTAAATCATAGCTAATTACGGGCTTCTGGAGCGGGCCAAAACTTCCTAGTAATTCTACAAAAATCGCATTATATTCTCAAGCATGTTGGTTGCAGTTTCTAACGAAAAAAGATAGTGTGTTTGTGTGTATATTTGTGATAGTTTGATTCATGGAGGTTGATTGAGGCCTTGGTTTCAATGGAGAAAGTTTCTACTGAGATGAAGAAAAGCACTTCAAATGTAATGCCTGATCCACAATGGGAGAGGTTGTCCGGCTCTATGTCCGAATGGGTCGGAAGGATTGGTCTGTTTGTGAAGTCGGTCTCCGAGATTAATGGAAAGCCAATCGATCTACAACAGTTTGATATTGATTATACCGACCCTACATATGCATCTCTTTCTAAACAGTCTGGCGCCGCTCAATCAACAACACCATTCTCCTTACCTGCCTATTTAAGAAACATTCCCAAAACGGGCAAAGATGTTGAGCCATTCGCCTACAAAGGCATGCAAACCTTCTTACTTGACCTAGAAACTAAGTGTCTTGCAAACAAAGAGTTCAAGGAGTTCTTTGTGAAGATGAATGATTACATGAACAGCTTCAAGACCGTCTCACCTGACACATATTCAATAGAGAGCAATAATATTACAACTCAAGCTATGCACCTCTTCTTAGCTTTGTCTCCATTGGATGGTACCCAAGCTGGAACATCAGTAAGTATTCACTAAGTGATGATCCAAATGTTTTAACCACTAGATGGTTAGTTATAGATCATTAATAAATATGTGAGCATGTTTGTTATATATTTTTTGTATTTCTGGTGATAATAGGATCCATTTAAACTGGTTGATGGGTTAGTGACAATGGGAGATGCTTTGGTCAAGATGAAGAAGAGTGGTCCGGGTGCGATAACGTTTGAACAAAGTAAGGAACTAACATCGGCCATGGTGAAATGGGGTCGAGCAGTAGGTGAATTTGTGAAGGCAGCTTCTGCAAAGAAAGGAGTAACAATGAATCTATCATTTGAAAACAGTGCAAATGTCCCCACAGGACAATCAGCAAAGTCAACTAAACCTTAATTTGATGTAACTCTTCAACTATGGCGATTGAGACTTTTCATTGTTTTCTTTCTAATTATATTATTCAAACAAGAAAAAAAATTACAGAATGTGAGAGATGATTTGAATGCAATATATGTTTCAAACACTCGTCCTAAAATGTGTTAGGGATATGATTATAAATTTTGTAAATTACATTATAAACTACATTTCAACAATTATTATTTTTCCAAGCGAGTTGTTTGTTGATTTATGGTTGGGAGTAGGCTTGGCCAAAAAAATCGGAAACCGAGATCCAAACCAAAAAACTTGATAAATTTCTACAAATAAATTGCTTGATCCAAACAAAGCAGAAATAATGAAATATACTAAGTCAATATGCTAGTAATGTGTTGTACGCTGCCTCCACCAGCGAAGCCACAGTCATTTTTTTGTTCACTCTATTCATTGTGAATCTATGATTGGTCCGGTTCATAGTAGAGGATGTAAGCAATCTCAACCATTTTTAAGTAGTAAGACCATTTTACTCTAAGAACAGTCATATTTTGATTCCTTTTTCATCATCTCATGTAGTCAGATAATCCGGTATTGTCATTGTCTCATAAGAGACCACACGTTCACTGACACTTACACTTCTAACTTTGAACTCTGTAGAAATAAATCATGATTGTGGTAAGGTAGCTATTAGCTAAGCAGCGTGCAGCAAAGTCTTCAGATGTAAAGTTAATGCAGAGTTTATTTTTTACATCAAAAAAGTAAATAACACAAAAATAAACCTTGAAAGGTAAATTTGTTCCTTTTTACTCCATTAGGTTACTCTTACAATGTTTGTGTAACCTTATCTTATATATAAAGAGAAAGAAAATCACACTTCGACACACGTTTTGAACTCGAATTAGAATGTTGTATCTTTCTGAAAATGTGAAAACAATCTATTATCTCATGATTTGACATCAAAGACTTGAAGCTGCAACTGCACGTGTTATTTAATTGCCTCATTCTTAGAAATTGCAACTGTTGTTTTAACTTCCTAGAAACTTGACAGTGATTGTTAATGGGACATCACTACTCAGACCTTAGCACTAGAGGTGTGGTGTTACATTTTTTCGACGCCAAAATCATATATTGTAGCAGCATTATGCTTGTGGACTTTGTCTTATTATCCAGTCATTAGGTTTTGGTGGTTACTTTTCTTTTTCCAGATGTTTATCTTTTCTCCTTTTACTTTTTGGAATAAAACTATATGTTGGGGTTTAGCAGATAAGAGAGAGTCTTGTCTCCTGTTATATCTCATTTTCTCTTGAGAGGAGGATTAGTATGATAAACTTGGATTTACGAATGATTATTGTTTACAATAATGTATAATTGAGTTTTACCATGGAGTGGGAGTAGTCAAAGCTTTTATATACTTGATGAGATAAAACACTAGAAATATGTTTTAACTTTTGGTAAAATAATATGTTTAAACTTGTTTAATTTCAAAAGAAAAATAAGAATCATATTCATATTACTTCCACTAAAAAGCTTATGTGTTGGATACGACTCACAATAAAATGTCTGTTTCTTTAACTTTCAACACATCTC